>JADBJO010001297.1:310000-317500 GCA_016801955.1 Conus betulinus
ATGAGATACCTTCTACATGTCAAAAAGAGGGCTTGTCGAAACAAGATCATGATGTTAACAGCAAACAGCAGGGACACAGAAACACAAACGGAAAGACTTGATGGTCAGAAAAATCTCACAGACATCTACAATAGCACTGAGCTCTGGGATTCCCAAAATTGCTCAATTAAATCCAACGAAAAAACTTGCAAATGAATTAAAATACTGTTCCACAAGACAAAGAAAATCTAAAATCCACCAGTCCTACTTCTCCCGATAATGGCAAAAAAAAAAAAAAAAAAAAAGTTTGCAGATGGAAAAATCAGAAGAAAAAGAAAATACTCATGTGGTTGAGGACAGTGGGGATGACAGTAGTGGGTCAGAAAGCTCAGATGTTGAGACTGAGAACGGCAGGGACTCAAACGGTGGAAGATGATATTTCCAGTGAAACAAAAAACAGAAACTGGCAACTCTCTGCTTCCATCAGTAACTCTCTTGCATTACCCTGTTCTTAGAGGAGTTGACCCAGAAAGACTTGGTCATTCATGCGGATTTAACGTCGACATGATAGCAGCAGCACCAACAGCAGAAAGTTACAAAATAACATTCGACAAAACTTCTAGTCCTCCAGACGTGGTATTAGTACACATCGGAGTGAATGACTTAAAGGACGGTGAGCCTCAAACAGCAAGCAACAGGCTAGCAAGTGCAGTGAGGGAACTGCGTGAAAAGGTAAACCTACTACCCATATTGTAGTGAGTAAGGCCTTGAAGAATCGCGAAGAATTCATGCAAAAAAAGGTCGAACTATTCAATGCTCTGCTGGTGACAGAACTGCATGATTTGGAAAAACACATTCATTGGACACGACCACATCTATCCGCAATATCATCTCAAAGACAACTTCCAACCAAACCGAAAAGGAAGCAGTATCATTGCGGCTGGCCTTGGACGCCACTTAGACAATATTCTGTGGGAAAAACCATTAAATTTTTTTTTTTTTAAATGAAGGATAGAAGTCGCGTGACTCGCAAAGAATAAGAAAGCCTCCACAGGCGAATAAACAAATAAAAAAATCAACTTGAAGCACGTGAAAACAGATTTGGGAAGCTGCAAAGAAATGAAGAAGATGAACATGTACATGAACGACCATGTCGACAATGCAGAAGAGATGCATTGCAATCTCAACATAACTCAAGACGAAGAGAAGGCATTCATGTGCATGAAAGAACACTGCGGCAAAATGATAAAGACTTCTGCCATAAACCCAGCGCTAGTCATAACAATGAATTAGAATGCGTCGGAAGGAAGACGACAGAACAACAAAGACATAAAGCAGGGACCAAACGTGAAAGAAAACCACCGCAACGAAACAATTATGAGATTGAACACTCAAGAGAAAGAAGACAAAAACAAAGCAATGAAGATTACTCATACAAAGGAAAACTGCAGCAACAAGGCAAAGAACAAAAACGTGGATGGGAACAACAATGGAAAAACATCGTGAGGTCAGATATTATGGAAGAAGAAATGAAAGAAAAGAGCAAAGAAAATATCTTCCACTTGTTTTGCAAGAAAGAAAGACTCATGGAGAAAGACATGTTGATAGGTACCCACAGGAATGCAACCTTGAATACCCGCATCTTAGACAAGGGGAGAAACTTCCGTCAGCAAAAACGGAGACAAAATAATGAAGACAGATATTGAGGTAATGAAAACTGGCGTTGGCGACGAGTTAATGAAACTGACTGGCAGTATGAGAAGATGCTAAGCCAACAATATGATGAAGAATTTGACCTGTACGGAAGAAACGGATATCAAACAAAGAGTGAAGACTGCTATCAACAGAGCTGGACGGATGAAAGTAGGTACGGAAATCTTTTTTTTTTTTTTTTTTTTTTTTTTTTTTTTTTTTTTTTGCTTGCTGTCCCAACCTATGCGCCAACCCAGAGGCAGTGCACCCACGCCGCTCACTCCGAAACCACGTCCACAGCCACAGCCCGGTCGGCCCCGCCGCAGCTCCGGCACCGGCAATCCACAGGGAGCAGTCAGTGTCAAGTCGTCAAGAGGCAACCCACCGGAGGAGACACTGCACTGCTGCCGAGTCACTTCGGTGGTGTTCAGTGGCGCCTGTTCTGATCTAACATACGCAGAACACCACCTACTAAGCCCCCTACTGACAATAATTGCTTAGTCGCGGAGCCGGCGTGAGTGAGCTCTCCCTCCGGAGGGCGTCACCACGTCCGTCCAACGGCAGCCCCCATGGACTCACCGATACCGATGACCCCGACGGAACCAAAACAAGGCTACAGACGTGGAGAGGACATCGAAGCTGAGGTCACCATGAGAGCAGGGCATGAAGGGCCACAGAATTTGAGACATTTTTTTTTTATGCTGATCGATGAAAATGAGGATGATTAAGATGATGCTACGGATTTCCATTTCGGTCTGAGACTACATGACAAGGCTGTACTCTACGCTTCCTTTCATAATATATCCCGGCGTCAACCAGGCCCGAGAGATACAGGCACCTGCAGTGTTGGTCAGGAAATTTGAGCAACACTCTCAGAAACGCATCCATTAAGTGGATGAAACTCGACTGTGTGGTCCCAGTCTTTCCAACTGAGTCCGCAGCAAACTCTCACTCTGGGTAGGAGCCGGTCGGGGCAGAAAAACTCACATGACTCGGATGGGATTCAAATCCACGACCTCCCAGCCGGGAATCCGCGACGCTAACCACTTCGCCACGGCGGCTGGTCGGAAATCATTCATCTTATTCGAGGGATATACGTGAACAACGAGACAACAGAAATGGACGGCAACGAAGGAGAATCAACACATCCCAATTACACAACTTGGATCAATGGAACAATGATGATTTGACTAGAGAGCACCAAGAAGAAACGAGCTACACTAATCATCAGAATTCTGTACAGGGTCGAGATGCTAAGCACTATGCAAATCATAATTACACTTTACGGGAAATGTATGATGATGGCGACTACACTCAAAACGAAAGTTCAAATACCAGCCGATGAACAACAATGACTTTCCAAACTAGTGGTACAGTCGCTAAAGAAAAAGAGGACATAGCAGTTGACATCAAAAGCTCAAAAGTGAAACGAACAATAATAGAATTAGAAAAATACAAACGTAAAATAAGTAACTAAATAATATTAACAGACACGATTGTAATCAGTGACACTTAAATGATCGATTAATGTATTAATTTTGATGTAATTAAACGTGATGATGAAGAAAAAGCACCACTTATAAATCTGCTAGTAACTTAGCAACTACGTTACATAATATAAACACAGTATGGGGAAGAGAAAAATAAGTATCCTGTCATGGAATACTAATGGCTTTATAGGAAACATTGATGGGTATAAAGACAAACAAATACAAAGACCGGCAGTTTATTAAAAAAAAAACAAAATCATATGATATAGTGTTCCTGGAAGAAACTCATCTAACATATGAAGACACAAAGAATATACATTTTCCACACTTTGCACCTGGAGTTCACTACTGTCGTGAACAACACAGGAAAGCGTGTAATGCTTCAGGAGGGATTTCAGTATTTGTAAAACATGAAATTAGAGAACAAGTCACATTTTTACCACAAAGTAATGGAGATATAGTTTGGATGTCTATACCAAATGTAGACAAACAGGGAGATGACACTTATATATGTTGCTGCTATATACCGCCACTATACTCATCATATGGGTAAAAATAACACGGATTTGATATGGGATAAATTACAAAATGATATAGAACATTTTTCGCCGAAAGGCAACATTATTATTTGTGGCGATTTTAATGCTAGGACTGGAACATTGATAGATTATACGGAAATAGGCTCAATTCATGATTGTTTTGTCCCAGGTCACTACAATCGAATTAATAAAACATATAATAGATGTTCTATGGATTATGTTGTTCACAAAAATGGTAAGATATTAATCAACATTTGTACGGACAACAGCCTTCTTATTCGAAATGGTAGGACATTGGGTGATTGGAAGGAAAATACACTTGTCATATACACCAAGGTAGTAGTGTGGTAGATTACTTTATATGTTCAGAAGAACTTACACAAAATATAGTTGAAATGAAAGTTATGGAACTAAACCCATTTTCAGATCATTGTCCACTCAGTATGACACTATATTTACCTATATTGAAAAAATGGAACAAAAAGACAAGAGTTATTTCAGTAAGAGCACATTTTATAAGCAAACTAATGGTCAAAAGGAAGAATATATAAATTTTACTGGGATGATAACTCTGCTGATGCTTTCTGTACAGCTTTAAAAAAAAAGCAAATTAGTGAATCGCGCTACAAGAAATTAAAAATCATATTGATTAACCAATCACAGTTGATGCTTCAAAAAATATGCGTAACAAAAAAGCGGCTGGAGAAGATGGGATTATTAATGAAATAATCAAAACCAATTTACTTGATACAGGTGAAATAATTAGAAATGTATTTCAAAGTATTCTTTCTCAGGAGCATATCCAGAAGCATGGAAGAGGGGAATAAATGTGCCCATTCATAAATCAGGAGATCCCTTCAAATCCTTCAAATGATCGAGGTATTACAATTAATAACTCTCCCAGTAATTTGTTTTGCCATATACTAAATCACCGAATAACAAACTTTTTGGAAGAAAATCATCTACTAACAGGAGAACAAGCAGGCTTTCGCAAAGAACACAGAACAGCAGATCATCTATATGTGTTAAAGAAAATTGTTGATGATATAATGAAAAGCAGAAAAGATCGCCTTTATGGTTGCTTTATCGACTTTGAAAAAGCGTTCGATAATGTTTGGCATGAGGCACTTTTCTTAAAATACATGAAATAGAATAGGCATACAAGGAAACTGTTTCAGAGTTATTACGAACATGTATGAAAATTCCAAAATATGCACAAAAACGAATGAAGGTCTATCCCATAATATAAAAGTACGTAAAGGAGTATTACAAGGAAATGTTCTTAGACCAACTCTATTTAATATCTTCGTAAATGATATTCCAAGTATATTGGGGAGACAGATAGTCCATATACCAATGAAAAGACCCCTATATCATGTTTAATGTATGCAGATAAGCTAGTTATTTTTTCTAAAACAAAGAAAGGGCTTCAACAAGCTTGACAAATTGAATAAATATTGTTTAACTTGGGGTATGAAATTAATGTGTAAAAGAAAAAGGTGTTGATTTCTATACATAAAAAACCCAAAGTTCCCATCTTATTTTAAATTTGGTACTGAGATAATTCAGACAAATCATCAGTACAAATATCTGGGAATAACTTTGCATTCTGACGGCTCCTTTATTTTGGCGAAAACTCAACTTGCCAAGCAAGCAAGTAAAGCTTCACATTCATTATATCGATTAATCAGAGGAGCCAACATTCGTTTTGATGCAGTATTACAACTTTTCGATACTTTGTTTACTCCTATAGCAACATATGGAGCAGAAGTTTGGTTGCCATGGTCTGAGAAAAGTATAATGTCTAACATGGTCTAATTTGATCTATCTGATTTTTTTCAAAATAATATTTCTTCAAAACACACACATGAAAACTTAAATGTGAAATTCTGTAAATGTCTTCTTGGTTTACACTCAAAAGCAGTTAACTTAACGACTCTAAGTGAACTAGGAAGATTTCAATTGGGATTTCACACAGCTTGGCTTTTGGCTGCATATTTTAGATAAGTCGGAAGAAACATATTTAAAACGTGCATACAACGACATGATGAATAAACACAAGGGAATTCATATCCATGGCTCTTGTTTATCAAAAACATTCTTTACAGTTAGGATTAAACCATTTGGTTGAACCAGTCAACACTGAGTAAGCAAAGACAAATTCACTATATAGCAACAATTGAAAGCCAGGTATATTGAATTTTGGACAAAGGAAAAGACAAAATACAGCCGTTTAGAGTTTTACAATGTCATCAAATCATCTGAATATCATATTGAATATTACATGTTGACTGATATGGACAGTACGAAAAAACAAGCACTATGTAAATTGCGTGTTAGCTCGCATGACTTAAATGTTGAGAAAGGTCGTTATGTAGGTATACCACGAAATCAAAGATTTTGTATAGCATGTAATGAAATAGAAGACGAATTTCATTTTTTAGATAATTGTAGAATACTTTATGACTTAAGAACAAAACTAAAGACACAAGTAGAACAGATGCAAAGTCTAACAGATGACCCAGGAAAAAGAATATTTTGTGCCAACGACTTCAAACCAAGTACTCTATTAAACTCCAGGGAACGCCAAAAAATATTAGCCAGCTTTGTTTTGGAGGCATTCAAAGCCAGGCAAAATAGATACTCGAAGTACTTTTTGCTGCTGTTGTTGATGATGATGATGTTTTGTGCCAAATATCTTTCAAAGATGACAGCAATAAAGAAATAAAGAATTGTTCTTGTTCTTGTTCTTGTTCACACACACACACACACACACACACACACACACACACACACACACACACACACACACGCACGCACGCACGCACGCACGCACGCACACACACACACACACACACACACACACACACACACCTTCCTTCCGAGTGACGTATATTCAATAAAATGTGCGACAAAGATGGAGGGCATAAATGTGGTATTAAAGGAAATGGGAGTTGTTGACGGTGACAAATGCAGTTTTGACCACATGTTCTGTTTGTGTACGTACATATGACATTTTGGGGAAGCATTCAAGATGAATGTAATGAAAGAGAAATGTACAAATGCTGAAAACATACGATTGTCAGAGCCCTTGGTTTTGCTGGGATTTGACAAGACAGTCTTTACTGATTCCATTTTCTGTTTCATGATATTATTAGCAAAGCACTATATGTATACGTGTAAAATATATGATAGATATAATGCCTATCTAAATTCAAATTATGATGACTTCTCCGTGAAATGGCTCTGTTGCATTCCGCTGGTTTCTGATCATTCACTGTCATATGAAACTTTTGATCTGTTTAGTATTCAGAAAATTGTTGAAGGGTGCAAATCTTTTTTTTTTTTTTTTTTTTTTTTTTTTTTCAAAGTTTGTAATACTGAGGTCTTTTTTTTTCTTTTTTTCCCCTCTTCTTTAATATTCTTTCGAATCTTGCCAAATGAAGGGTAAAAAATGTATGTAAAATGTGAAATGATGGCTTCTGGCATCTAGCCCCCCCCCCCCCCCCCCCCAAAAAAAAAACAAACAAACAAAGATGGAGGGTCACAACAGCTGCCGGTCACATCCATCCTGAAGCCTGCTTTATGATGACAGACCCGGCAGAAAAGTTACAACCTACGTCAGAAACATTCCAGAGAGGGCACATGGGTGGGAGGTTCACCTCCAGGACCGCTGAGCAAGCCGGATAATTCGAACTAGAGATATGAAATCGATAAAGTGTAAATTTCTCTCTGTGATTTTTTGTGACCCCCCCCCCCTCCCCCCACCCCCACCCCACTCTCTATCCCACTACGCTAGG
>JADBJO010001297.1:322500-347500 GCA_016801955.1 Conus betulinus
GTCAGGTGGACATGGTCACAAAATCCAAAGAAAAAAAATGATATTAACAAAGCAAATGATATAAGGATTGCGGTCTTCCCGCAGGTTTATGGTTCTCAGAGTCCTCACTTTCACTTTCAATTTTTTTCCCGAAAAAAAAATCATTGTAATTGATTCTTTCATATTCGTTTAGGTCTTGTGTAAGCCAAATTCCAAGTATTTTATATCTATAGGTATTTGACATCCGTTTCATAGCGGACAGTATCTTATCTTAGACTTCTTCAGACACACAAGCCATATTACCTGCGTTTTCTCCTTCTTCATGGGCAGATTTGAAACTTTATTAAACTTGCCAGGGATATGAAGCGATAGTTTGAATGAAACTCTGACTCCATCATTCAGTAACTGGGTGTCAGTAAACTGCAATTGTTTGTGTTCTACATCACCAATATGAATTTCCTTTATCATGTTTTCTTCTCTTATCATTACTGCTAATCTCTCGGCTCATTTTGTAAATCAATAAGGAGATATTGGATCTCCTTGCCTGCTTCCCTGTTCTATCATAAATCATTGTGTAGACTGTCCGTTGCGGTTATTGCTGATGACTATTTTTGGTAGAATGTCTTTGTCCAGTTACATATATTTTCGCCAAAACCAAAAACCTTTTGAACATGAATTTCAGTCTTAGGAATCCAACGTCCATTTAAGTTGATGCGGAGTTTAAATGTTTCAAATCGTAAATCACTTTGATAATTTCTACACATATGCTGGCCATAAAGCCTGTCTTGTCTTCACTGATGAGTGATGACACCATTCTTTATTCTGCTTGAAAAGCAAGAAGATCCTATTTTGTATGATATATATTTAAAACGGAAATCGGGTACCAATTTTTAACGCATTCTTTTGGTTGATCTTTTCTGTATGCAGATTATAAACCCTTCCATTTTGTGCTGTTGAGAGTCCTACACCCTTTGTAAGCTTCATCTGATGATCTAACAACAAGCGACACTAATACAAAGAAACGAAAGAAGAAAATCGGTGACAAATCTGTCTGCTCCTGGACTTTCTACGTGTTTCATTTTTTTTTAATCTGGCTTGCTTTTTTTCTATCGTGATTTCTCTTGATAATTTCTTCTTGTCTTCATGTAACATAGAAATGGATTTTACTAAATTTTCTATTTCACACTCTGCAGTTTCATATGTATTGTACATTTTTACAGACTATTTCAAGCCAGGATAGCACTTTGGACAGTTATTGTTTTACTATCTCTAGTTGCCAGTTTAGTCACAGTTTTACTTATATATTTTTTTTTTTCTCAAGGTAGCAAAAACATTAATATTTTTGCCGCCAACTGCGATTATCTTGCTTTTGATCATAACATGATTACTTTTACTTTCTTCTCTGACATGGTTTCTAATTCCTGATTCTCAAAAAGTATCCTAACGTAAATTTTCTGAGAAATTCTCAATCTTTCCCAAGATTTTATGTTCTTTATTCTCTCTCTCTCTCTCTCTCTCTCTCTCTCTCTCTCTCTCTCTCTCTCTCTCTCTCTCTCTCTCTTAATTGTGAAAGGTTATCAATTTTCCTGCACTTTTCATCAGCAGAAAATCTAGGAAGACCTCGTCTGATAATTCTGAATTTTGTATCAGATTTTGCTAATTCATGTATTTGGTGATTTTTGTACCACTGACTGATCGACCACGTATTCATGTATTACATTTAAAAGTAATTCGTTACTTTCATCAACGTTTTGCTTATTTTCTAATAGTGAAACACATCAATTTCAAAAACGTTTCCTTTCTTCACTTTTTCCTAATGTCAAGCAAAAGTGACTATATAATGAACAGACCGACAGGCTCGTAAATCGTCAGTATTTAAAGAGATTCAGCTAGAAAAAAAAAAAGAAAAGAGAAATAGTGTGACCGGCTTCGTTTCTGTGGACTTGGCTTTCGCCAAATACACCTTCCGCATTCAGGGTAGTCTTCCCTCCATATCTCAGCAGGTACAGTCTCGCATCAGTTTATCAGTACTTCACTTGCTTTTGAGTTACTATTACGCACGTAATTGCAACGGCCTAAATAAGGGTCCATTACGATGTTCCTATCACTGACAACAACGACATTGTTACTGTCATAGCTTGTAATGATTTCCTTAAAAGCGTTGAAGAACTCATGTCCTTCCTTTCTGTTGGATCCATACACGTTTAACAGAGGAAATTCTTTGCAAATGCGGGAAATGATGTACAGTGGCCGTATGTATCATCCTGTTTAAAAAGCATAGGAGCGTATCTCCAGAGGCACTGTTATTTGGCCCTCCCACCCCTAATCCCCCTACTGCCACCCACCACCCTCCCACTTCCACGCCCTCCCCATCAAACCAAACCAAACCAAAACAAAACAAAACAGGAGAACAGAAGAAGAAGAAGAAGAAGAGGGAAACTGCCGAGCAGCAGAGTAATTCTGTTCAAGTTAGGGTCAAAGTCAAAGCGTGTATAATGTGAAAGGTATACGTTGATTTTTTCCCCCACATCAGAACGTAAAAAAGTATTGTATTTGATTATATCTCAAACTCTCACCAATCTTAGATGCATCTGTTATTCAGATAATTGCATAATTGTTTACATCGGAGGATAGATAGTGAGGGACTTCTCTTTGGGTGTGGGCACGTTTCGAGCACATAGCAACAGTTGGCGTTCTGCATCTTGAAACAACTGAAGCAGAAAGAAACCAAACTGTCCTTTGGTCTACTTCGAACATCTCTGATAGAGCGAGTTTCTCATGGTACACACACCACTCACGCATCCACTCACACACGGCGCGCGTGCTGCGCGTGCCACTTGAAATCGAGTTCCTAGGCTGTGTGCATAGTGGACCCGGACCCGACCATGCGCTGCTGCGCCCGTCCGGAAAAAAAAAAAAAAAAAAAAAAAAAAACAACTGCTCTGGTTCATCTCTTTTCCAACTTACTGGCGATGGCCAAAGTCGTGCATAGTGCACCCGACCCGACCCGTGTGATGAGACCCGTGATTTTGCCGGTCGTGCGAACAGTACTTTCCCCGGCCGTTCGGGTGAAGGGACCGAACTCCTCTGATTTCTTTTTTACGCTATTTTTTTTTTCTTTCAAACTCGGACGAAAAACTCCTAGCTGCCGTGGGGCTCAGACCATTATTTACACAAAAAGTGACAAGAATCATACCAACAGAGATATTCTGTCTACTGCTTAGGAAACCATAGCATGAGAAGTGAGAGAAGATGGTAACTAGTAAAAATATCTTCTTTTTTCCTCCGCCAAATGAACAAAGTTACAAAAATTTCTTTTTTAATTTTAGATCCAACACTATTCATATCAACAAAAGAAAAACATTTTCTACAAAAACTGAGAAACATCCACATTGATTTAAAAGTCCTTGAAGGTTTTTATCACTGTTTTATTCAATCCGTTTTGACGTTTTCTTTTACGTGTTCAAAATAAGAATGTTTTTAAGCAGACTGCCAATCTTCATCTAAAGATCCAATACTATATCAACAAAAAGTGCCAGTATCCATCTGGGTCTACTATGCACGCTTCCAAGAATCCGGACAACCATATTGGGCACGGTCTGGTCTGGGTCCACTATGAAACGTAGCCTTAAAACACAACATTTTTTGAGATTTTTGCATTTTGCATGACGGATGTTTTTGTTGTTGCTACTGTTGTTTTCGTAACATTCTGCGCATTACGTCTGAAATATTAATTTTTTTGTGATGAATGTGTCTATTTCGTTTTTTTTTTAGGCAATAAATTGCTTCAGATAACAAACATTTTGTTTTAAATACCATAATTCCGGGAAGAAAACCGTCGATCACCGGTGATTCAAGGGAAGAATGCATACTAAGCGTGTTGTTGAGAGCGTCGACTCGTTCTTGAAGCTGTTCCAAGTCCTGCTCCACCTTGCACACCCGCTTTCTAGCGTTCGGGCACGATGGCTGCAGGGTCGTCCCACCAGCTACGGACAGCACTGCCACCACTAGAAAGACCTTCATTCTAAAATAAAAAGATAATGCAATAATAAATCATCAGTTTCCCTCCCACCGCAGTGTGATGTTCTCAGTCTGGTGTGTCTGTTTACCCTACTTAAATCTAGCGTCCAGATGTGAGTGAGTAGAGAGAGAGAGAGAGAGAGAGAGAGAGAGAGAGAGAGAGAGAGAGAGAGGGAGGGAGGAAGAGAGAGAGACATGTCCCTTTCACACAGATCTAAAAAAACTAATTAGTCATTGTGTGGGCATCAACTGAGATCTAATTCATTTAAAGGAAATAACTGTCAGTGTTTGTGTTTTTTGTTTTTGTTGTTGTTTTCTTTTTAATACAACTTTCACCAAAGTTCCACAAATCCTCGCCACACAATGGATTGTCAAAAAGAATAAGTGAATCTGTCGGGTTTTTTTTTTCTGCAAAGGTCTTTTAATATATATTTATGAATGAAATTTGAAGCTTAAAGTTTCATCTAACGAAGATTTTTTTCCCATATGTAGTGGTTGCTTGGATTTTGAGCAAAGTAGTGTAGAATGTGTATAGTCTATTGTCATATGAGTACACTAGGACTGAGAGGGTACAGTTTTTGTCTTCCTCTAATATACTTTTCTGTGCCTTATCTTTTCAGACCAGTTCTCGTGAACCAAGTTCTGGACATCCTTAATGATGACAGAGCCTTTCCGAGAGCTGATCCAACTGCAGATCTACCGCCCGTGGACTACAAATAATATATATACATATAAATTCATATAAATGAATACGTTTTATATATATATATATATATATATATATATATATATATTAGTCAATAGGCGGTGGATCACAGGACACATGTATCTCTATACATGTATTAGTTCAGAAGCACATAGTTGTGGCTCTGATATATCGTGCTGATGAGGAAAGTCGTAAGGAATGGCCGTCAGCTTGCTCCCGTTGCCTGTAAAATATTGTCTATCCAGATGGAAAAACAGCTGGGGAGGAATCAGACCAAGCAGAGAGGCAAACAGGAAACACAGTCAGCACTGCTTTCAAACTGAGGTGACTGCAGGCGGAGATTGAAGCAAATTTTAAAACAGAACTTCTAGATCCGCCAGACAACAGACACAAGCGAATTACAAGACAAACACACGACGCGTTTCGACCTCTTAGGTCTTCTTCAGGCAAGACAAACGACAATCAGGACAATGAAAACGAAGAGCGAGCAGTCGCTTATCTCCTCATTAAGTGAATTCGTGAAGTTACGTAATTGCCCTTCTTCATTTTCATTGTCCTGAATGGAAAAAAACACTTAGCCTTTATTTTGATTTACGTGCCTATAACTAATACTCAGTTCAAGAGATAGGGAGAGAGAGAGAGAGAGAGAGAGAGAGAGAGAGAGAGAGAGAGAGAGAGAGAGAGAGAGAGAGAGAAGGGAGAGAGAGAGAGACTGGCAGACAGATAGACATGGCGTGCTCAGAGAGAGAGAGAGAGAGAGAGAGAGAGAGAGAGAGAGAGAGAGAGAGAGAGAGACTGACAGGCATGGTGTGCTCAGCAGAGAGCAGAGAGAGAGAGAGAGACTGACAGACAGATAGACATGGCGTGCTCAAGCAGAGAGAGAGAGAGAGAGAGACAGAGACAGATAGACATGGCGTGCTCAGGCAGAGAGAGAGAGAGACTGACAGACAGACAGACAGACAGAAGACATGCCGTGCTCAAGCACACAGAGAGAGAGAGACAGACAGACAGACAGACAGACAGACAGATAGACAGAGACAGAGAGGGAGAGAGTATAAACGCTGTACACAGAAATCTAACATAAAAAAAATACCTTCCAGTTGTAAGTACAGTTAGTACACACACACACACACACACACACACACAGAGAGAGAGAGAGAGAGAGAGAGAGAGAGAGAGAGAGAGAGAGAGAGAGAGAGAGAGAGAATCTACCTCGAGTCACTGTTTTACACAACTTCACACAACTGCTGAGCATGCACGTGCCTTTATACGTTTTGTCATGACGCACGCGGCTCAGAATTTATCTTCATGAAGTTTGGCAGACGAGAAAGTCTTTCCCAGACGTAACCTAAATCTTAAAACCAGTTATCGCCCTTATCTTAACTGCCATCTACTGCTCATAAAAATGAAACACCTGCTGGTGGTCTGGTGTAGGTGTAAGGGTAGCGTGGTTTGTGTGGAAACTATGAGATCGAACCCGTCCACTTTCAGTTTTTCTTCATCAACACATCAGCTGCTGCTGAAGGCTGTTCTGTGCAGGAAATCAATATTTCCGAAGATGTTGACTTTGCACTGCATAAAACTGACGACAACATACTGTTTCCATAGTTACAGCCGACAACATCGCTTTCTCTTTTTCTGTCGCTGAAAATACTTGTTTAGTTAAGTTCAACCATGACAAAAAAAAAAACCTCCCCTTCGAAGAAATCGGCCACATGCAGTTCTTCTGCAAGCCTTTTCTGACATCTATTCCTGTGGATATTAGATGTTTTATTTCCCTGAAAAGTGTACGCTACTTGATGAAGTGAAGTGAGTTTTTCATACTGGTTGAGCATGGTCATAATCATCTTTGCCACATGATCAACTTTGATTCCTAATCCAGCCTTCCCCATGCAGAATGTTTTCCCCACGGAAGGGCACATGTTTTGCTATGTGCTTTAAAAGATGTGCTTACACTTGAAAAAAAATCAGAAAGAAAGAAAACAAAAGCTGAACATCAGTGAACGTGACTGAACAGAGAAAAAAAAAAACGCATTCCCACACTTTTACACACTTGATACCATCACCATCTCCACCATGGTTAACATCATAATCATTGTCATCACATCAGTCACATTTCTCACCGCTGCAAACTTGTCACCGATATAGGAGAAGAGGCGTGTGTGTGTGTGTGTGTGTGTGTGTGTGTGTGTGTGTGTGTGTTGGGGGGGGGGAGAGAATCTGATCCTTGAAAAGAGTAGTTAGAATGCCTGTAAGCTCTTGACACAGTGGAGCGATTGAAAACGGAAGTACCATGTATGCCACACTCGTGGTGTTTTAAACACTGACGTTGAATTTCATAGGAGATCGAGGACTTTCAGTTTGTTTACTTTTAATGATTTTACACAGAGCAATACCTTGCAGCACTTGTACAAACGTGTTCTTTGTTGTTGTTTGTTTTTTTTTCTCTTTATGAACATAGGAATGGCTCCGTGGCGGTCCTTGTCGTTTGATCAGTGTTCGGCACTAAGCTGACCTTGAGGCCTGCACCCAATGGTTAGAATACACTGCAATGTTGTTCAGTGTTCAGTGTTCGGCACTAAGCTGACCTTGAGGTCTACACCCAATGGTTATAATGCAGTGCAATGCAGTGCAATGTTGATAAGTGTTCGGCACTAAGCTGACCTTGAGGCCTGCACCAAATGGTTATAATGCAGTGCAATGTTGAGTTCGGCACTAAGCTGACCTTGAGGTCTACACCCAATGGTTATAAAACAGTGCAATGTTGATCTGTGTTTGGCACTAAGCTGACCTTGAGGTCTCACCCAATGCTTATAATACAGTGCAATGTTGTTCAGTGTTCGGCACAACACTGATCTTGATGCCTACACCCAATCGTTATAATACAATGCAATGTTGCTATTCGGCCCTTAATATCTCCATTCAGGGTTAAAAAAGAAAAAGAAGAAGAAGAACCAGCCGCCGTGGCGAGTGGTTAGCGTCGCGGACTCCCCGGCTGGGAGGTCGTGGGTTCGAAATCCCATCAGAGTCATGTGGGTTTTTCTGCCCCGACCGGCTCCTACCCAGAGTTGAGTTTGCTGTGGACTCAGTTGGGAAGACTGGGACCACACAGTCGAGTTTCATCCACTTAATGGATGCGTTTCTGAGAGTGTTGCTCAAATTTCCTGACCAACACTGCAGGTGCCTTTTTTTCTCGGGCCTGGTTGACTCCGGGATATATTATGAAAGGAAGCGTAGAGTACAGCCCTGTCATGTAGTCTCAGACCGAAATGGAAATCCGCAGCATCATCTTAATCATCCTAATTCTCATCGATTAGCATTTAAAAAAAAAAAAAAAAAAAAAAAAAAAAAAGGTTCTGTGGCCCTTCATGCCCTGCTCTCATTGTGACCTCAATTTCGATGTCCTCTCCACGTCTGTGGCCTTGGTTTGGTTCCGTCGGGGTCACCGGTATCGGCGAGTCCATAGGGGCTGTCGTTGGACGGACGTGGTGGCGCCCTCTGGAGGGAGAGCTCACTCACGCAGGCTCCGCGACTAAGCAATTATTGTCGTCAGTAGGGGGCGTAGTAGGTGGTGTCCTGCGTATACATTATGAACAGGCGCCACTGAACACCACCGAAGTGACTCGGCAGCAGTGCAGTGTCTCCTCCGGTGGTTTGCCTCTTGACGACTTGACATTGACTGCTCCCTGTGGATTGCCGGTGCCGGGGCTGCGGCGGGATCAGCCGGGCTGTCGCTGTGGACGGGGTGTCGGAATGAGCGGTGTGGGTGCACTGCCTCTGAGGTGGCGCAGAAGTTGGGGACAAAAAAAAAAGAAGAAGAAAGAAAGGAAGAGAGAGAGATTGATTGATTGATTGATTGATTGATTGGTTGATCTTTAATATTGAGAGAGAGAGAGAGGGGGGGGGGGGGGGGGGTACGGGTACGGATGTTTTATTCACAAATAGGCCATTGCCCCTCGTGAAGGGATGCATTTCGAAATCATTCAAATATTTCAAATGGTCAAAAGTGATTCAATACCATACAATAAGAAACAAGACCAGATCGTAACTTTAAATGCTTTATATAGGTAATGGAGAGGGAGAGAGAGAGAGAGAGAGAGAGAGAGAGAGAGAGAGAGAGAGAGAGATCACCGAAGACATCGAAGCCTGACTGGGGCTGCTTTTATGGGTGTTTCTGTTTCAGTTTCATGGCAGGCCGGCTGACCGAACAACTCTCACTGGGTTGCCAGCCTCAAGTCCTATCCGATCTGAAGAGCCAAAAAAAAAGAAAAAGAAGAAAAATTTACACAGTGTATAGCATGAAAGCTGAGCTGTTGATAGTCTTAAAGTCAGTGAAGTTTTGCACAGTGTGTATAGCATGAAAGCTGAGCTATTCATAGTCTTAAAGCCAATTAAATCTGACTCGGTTGAGCTTTTCGTGCACTCGCCTTAATTCATCAGCTTAAGCTAACAAAACAAAAAGTTTGAAAATAAATTAATAAATAAATAAACAAAATGAAGAACCACACTATTGTACTACCAAAAAAAAGTAGAGAAGAAGAAGAAACAGACAGACATAAAAAGGCCGGGACGGGGGGGGGGGGGGGGGGGGGGGTTACGGGGGGGGGGGGGGGGGCTGGGGGTCTACTGGGGGGGGGGGGGGGCACTGGGGGAAAGGAAAGGCAGCCCGTTCTTACTTCGGCTTACGGGGGGGGGGGGGGGGGGAACAAAATACATAAGGTCTCTGTGGGAGAGATTACAAACGAACAAAAACAATGTTCACTATTTTACCACTACAAGAATTAGTTACGTTAGGCCAGGTCACGGACGCTTTATATATATATATATATATATATATTTTATTTTTTTTTTTTTTTTTTTTTTTTTTTAACCTCAAGCGACTCAATCTAGTTGGTCAACTTCGGAAAGGTACCTTGAACCCACGGGACGAATACGATAGAATTGTGCCATCTGATTGTCAACCAACTTCTTTTTTGTACTGTCATTTCAGTGAGGTCTGTTTGAATTTGTGGATCGCTTTTTTACTTGATTTACTTACTATCACATGGTCACGCACTGGTAAACAGAAAGAAAGAAAGAAAACAAAAAGCAGCCCGTTCTTACTTCGGCTTACGGAAACGCCCGAAGTTGACCATCTACATGGAGTCGTTATGGGGGAAAATCCGCTGCTAGGCCGGGTACATGAGGACGTAAATATCAAATGAACTAATGCATGTATTTACAAAATGTTATGGAAATTTAGCTGAATGCTTCACAGGTTAGCTACATACAGCCAGGGATCTCAAGAATAAGTCGAGATAACGGATTTATATCTGAAAAAGCGCGTCTCTTTTACTAAAAATCACACATATTCCTAATTTACAATATACAGACATGATATCTGCATGTTATTCAACGAAACTTGCATGCTAATTCAAGTCGAAAGCCGAGTTTACTTTGTGACTGTGACACATTTGATAAGACAATGACGGTTAATATCATTTGAAATTAAATATTAACAGGTACTACCATGACGTTTCCTCTACACCATCAATACAGAAGATTTGATCACTTGTGAATCCGATCTTGTTCTCTGCGATTTTCAATCAGCCATTTCCCTCGCTTGATGTATTTGTTTTCTGTTTGTTTGTTGCTGTTTTTTCCCTACTGTTTGTCTATCTATTTCCAACACCGAAATTACTTTGTTGGTTTCGAGTGCAGCTCGCAACAGGTGTTTTGAAGGATTTATAAACCCAGGCAAGGAAGAAGGGAAAATCGATGGGATGGTAATCCACAGGTTTCAGATTTATTTTCACACACTACCTGTTCGCTTCAAACTAAACCAGCACGTGGATAATGAACGTTTCTAGCATATTGTCTCTTGTGGCTGTATATATTCATGTACCCGTCTCCTAAATTATCCGCTTGCTACTGTCCAACGACCATTCCAACCTGTCACGAACTCTCGATCGTAACATTCAAAACGTGGTCTTCCACAACTTCAAGGACTAAAGTGCGCGGCTGCCTAGATTTCGATCGGAATAAGACGCTGAAAAGAAGACGGAGATCTTTCCCCGGTGTGTGTGTGTGTGTGTGTGTGTGTGTGTGACACGTTTCATTCGCGATGCTTGATTTATACTTTTTAATCAGGGAAGTTGTTCATTTTCATACCAATCTGAAAAGCAAGATAGTAAGTCAAATACAGACCTAGGCGGTTTCCTTCTTCCTGGAGCTGGTCAGGACCAGTCTTGTTCTGGAGTCCCGCGTTTTCTGTCTGAGCATATTCATACCGAAGTCTGCACTGTACTTAGGAAGTAATTCTGTATGTTTAAAGGTGTGTGTGTGTGTGTGTGTGTGTGTGTGTGTGTGTGTGTGTTTATTTCGCGAGAACACGCTTAATGACACATACGACGGAGTCAACAAATGAGAGTGCCAGCCCAGTATGTTGTGTCTGCATCTGTGAATTCTTAATTCGGCTTCTTAATAACGAAGCTACAGTAAAAATGGAGACCGCAAACATCCACGTTTTCCTCTCTCTCTCTCTCTCTCTCTCTCTCTCTCTCTCTCTCTCTCTCTCTCTCTCTTCTTCTTCTTCTTTTCCATTTACACCATGTTTATTTCTGTTTTTAAGATTTGTGCAAGAACACACAGTATCCGAGAGGAAAGGGGGCGGAGAGTGGTTTTTTGGTGTGTCCTTTAATAATTTTGTATTTTCATCGCAAACATATACCACACTCCGCTAGCTTTAGCAGGTACGATGTTCAAAGATGCGACTGCGACAGGATTTTTTTTTTCTCCAAGTTACATTTTCTCATAAATATTCCATGCAGCTTTGTGTGTAATATGGCTTATTTTTTTGTTTTGTTTGTTTTTATGTGTAATTTGTACATGTTGATTCGAATACGGGTATTAATCCACGTCGAACTGTATTATGCCTTCTTACGTATTTTGAAACTTCCGCATCATCTGACGCATGAGGCGGTCATCACTCTCTCCAATGGGACTGATCAGCGATCAGCATTCTGACGTCACTCCAGCACCTGTACATTCCGCATTACTCCAATTTCTTTTTCTTTTTTTTTTTTTTTTTTTTTATTAATGAATCCTCCAAACTCCTTTTTTCTCTCTCTCCCCCCCCCCCCCCCCCCCCCCCCCCCCCCCCCCCCCCCCCCCCCTCTTTTTTTTCTTTCTTTTTTTTTTTTGTTTCTTTTTTGTTTGTTTAAAGTCGGGCCTCCATCCTCCTATTTTTTCCTACTTTCCTTTTCTTTTTTTTTTTTTTTTTTTTCCTTTTTTTAAAATGAGACGTCTGACTCTTACTCACAGTGCAAACTCTGTGTGTTCAATTACTAAATGGTCAATCTCTTGCTGATTTTAATATTTTGTCGTTTCAAAAACACAGCGTCTGGGTTTTTCTTTCTTTGGAACTAGTTGTAAAAAGAGGCGACTGCAGGCAGAAATCTAAACAAATTTGGAAAGTTATTGATAATGCACTGTTGTCCTGAGCGTTATATGTGTCTTGCCTGAAAAAGACATGAGAGGTGGAAACGCGTCGTGTTTTGTCTTGTGATTCGTTTGTCTAGTTTTTTTTTTTGTTTGTTTTTCTTTCTTTCTTTCTTTCTTTCTTTTTGCGTTGCGTTATCAATAACTTTTAAGATATCTTTGGAACGTTAGTTTCGAGAAAGGTGCGTCGCAAATATTGAGTTAAAAAATAATTGGCAGAGCTGACCACTCAGACTGTTCCATGTCTTTTGATTTCCCTTGCATCCTTAAATGGATCCTCAAGCGTAGGCTCAAATATTGTCCGCTACATCCTATACTGTGTACATACTGTTCTTAGTTTTTCAGCAACTTTTTTCCTCTCCATGCTTTTGTTTTTATTACTACTACCTTCCGCTGGCTGCTTTGAGGGTGCTGTTGAATTTTTTTTTAACCCTTGGCGGTGAGAACACCACAGAATTACGGACTGTGGCGTGTCTCTATTTGACGCCAGGAGACCAGACATGGTTAGTCGTGTGTTGCTGATGAGTCCCATCCAACGGACGAAGGGCCTAGAAGCAGAAGATACATATAGATCTGTCTTCGGGGAGAGACTGCGATAGTTCCGTCGTGCAGCTAACGAAGGGTTTTTTCATATTTTATAGAATATTTTCCATTTTCTTCATCTTTGATTTTTTTTTTTAATTTCAAATTTTTGCAAAGTCATTACTATAATGATAAAAAAAACTGTTAACCTGCGCATGCTTTCCGCCACTACTTAATTATTCAACAAAAATAATTTTGGTGTCATCTTCAATTGCTGGTGCGCTAATGTTTTGCTGTTGTTCTTATTGCTTTCAATGTCGGATGGAAATATAATAATAGGAGACACAAAAAGACAGAGATACAGAAAAGGCCTGTGCCTCCGCTTTCTTGTTCTTGAATAGTTCGTTCGTTATCTTCTTTGACTGATTTTGTTCGGTAGGTTTTGTTCCGTAATATCACGATAGGGCTGCGGGGGAAAACACTTTAGGTAAAAGATTCCTTCGTTCTGTCAAAGAGAATTATAATTCTGACCTCGTCACTGGCCCGAAATCACGTCATTCCCATGTTCTGGTTTTGACGCTTCACAAGAGTATATTTTTACTCTTTATTTCCAAATAGCTTCAAATTAGAGAAGAAAACAGAAAGCACCAGTCTGTTTCAAGCGTACAGACATGGGCTTAGTCAAAAATGGGGTATCCCGTAAACTGCATGCATTTTCCAATACAATGTTTCAAGTAGTAGCGAAGACAGACTTCAGCTCCATCACAGTCTTGAATTTTACTACCAAGATCATGTGACTCATTGTTTGTTTATTTCATGATCGAAAGACAGTCCAGTACAAAATGGCCGAAGTCACAGCAGTACAAAATGATCAAAGACACAACAGTACAAAACGATCGAAGATTACACCAGTACAAAATAACCATAGATACACCAGTACAAAATAACCAAAGACACACCAGTACAAAATAACCAAAGAAGACACACCAGTACAAAATATCCAAAGACACATCAGTAGAAAATAACCAAAGACACACCAGTAGAAAATAACCAAAGACACACCAGTAAGAATAATAAAAAACACAGCAGTACAAAATAACCGAAGACACACCAATACAAACAATCAGAGACACAGCAGTACCAAAATGATCAACGACACAGCAAAACAAAATGATCAAAGACACAGCAGTATGAAGGACACACCATGCAAAAAGACTTTGCACTGACGCGGTGGCGAAGGGGGGGGGGGGAGGGGGGCAGGGGGCGCATTGCAGGTGGGGGGGAGGGGGTTAGAGAGTCAGGGGGAGGAGAGTCAGGCGGCAGAGTCGGGGGGGGGGGGGGGGGGGGGGGGGGTCACCATGAACTGACTGTACACAGGTCTGGTTGCACCAGGAAGCCACTGAAGCGAATCCAGACTCGGATTTGTTTGTCGCCCTTGCCGCCGGTCCCCCCCCCCCCCCCCCCCCCCCCCCCTCCCCCTACCCACACACATACGCTGTCCCTGGGACAGGTGGACCACCACCTGGGCACTGGGCGTCTGGAAGCTGTCCTGGTCATGACCATAAATGTACAGGAGTGTCGTGGACGCTGTCTGAGCTATCAACCTGACCTGGTTCCCAGTCTCCGTCCTGCACAGGTAAATCAGTTGTCCTGAATTGGGTAATGGAAGGATTATTTGTCAAAGAATGAAAATGTTGTCGGTCAAGTGTGGGAATCTCGTGTGTGTGTGTGTGTGTGTGTGTGTGGGGGGGGGGGGGGGGGGGGGGGGAGGTGTGTGTTGTGTTGTGTTGTGTTGTGTTGTGTGTGAGTATATGTGAGTGCGTGCGTGCCCGAGTGTGTGTGTGTGTGTGTTGGGGGGGGTGTGTCTGTGTGTCTGTGTCTGTACCTGTGTGTGCCTGTGTGTATGTACAAGTGTGTGTGTGTGTGTGTGTGTGTGTGTGTGTGTGTGTGTGTGTGTGTGTGTGTGTGTGTGTGTGTGTGTGTGTGTGTGCGTGCGTGTGTGTGTGTGAGTGTGTGTGTGTGTGCGTGTGTGTGTGTATGTGTGCGTGCATGTGTCTGTGTGTGTGTGAACGAACAGAAATAAGGGGGCGAAAAGTGGGACAGATAAAGCGGAAAAAGTTTCACATTCAGTGATGGAAAAGATTGACAGATATTGGAAAGCACAACAGTTATACACATGCACACACACGCGCGCGCGCACGCACACACACACACACACACACACACACACACACACACACACACACACACACACACATACGCGCGCGCGCGCGCGCGTGCGCACACACATACACGCTCATGCACATACATACATACACACGCACTCATGATGCAAAGGCATGAAGATCACATTTAAAGACTATCGTCAGGAAATACTGCAAACGGAAGTATCTTCACACAAACAAGACGACAAAGAAAGACAAAGAAGGAAGATCTGCGAAGAAGTGTCGTTGGACAGACAGACAGACAGACAGGGAGGGGAGAGGGAGGGGAGGGGAGGGAGGGAGGGAGAGAGAGAGAGAGAGAACAATAAGCACAAGAACAAGAAGAAGAAGTGGTGGAGGAGGAAGAAGATGACTATCAATCACAAAAACGCCCAGCAAATACTGAACACGACACTTTCAGATTTATGTTTCCCATTTCAGTTGAATAAGCGAAGAGCGAAATGCTCTTTCTGAAGAAAAAAAAAAACTCTTGAATCATAGCGTCTATTTTATCGGCGTTTCTGTAAATGTTCCACGTGCTGATAATGGTGAAGCGGAACAGCAAACAGCTTCTCTCACTCTAACATTATGGACACTATACAGGGTGCTTTTTTCCATTATCAGTTAAAATGTGATAGCTGGAGATGCACTATTTGTATAGTCTTGGTATATTTGATATACGTTACTATCATATCAAAGAGGCTCTCACATGATTCGAGAAAACAAAACATATAGAAAAAGGTTGGACAAGTAAACAAGAATTCTGACTATTCAGTAAAAGTAAGCACATTGTTACAAAAAGTAGCCACAGGGAGAAATAAAGGAGGGGAGGAAGGGGGGGGGGGGGGGGGGGGGGGGGGGAGAGAAATGTGAGAAATCGTTTTGAAAAAAAATACGATGTAGAAAAGTAACAGAACCACAACAACAAAAAACATAGGAAAGAGGTCAAATGAAGGGAAAGTTGAAAAACGAAGAAGAGTGAGGAAAAGTTAAGAAAAAGTTACAAAATGTATATTTGAAAAAAATAGCAAGGACAAGTGAATGGCGACGGTAAAATAGGTGAAAATAGGGACAATGTGTGGGCAATACCAGGACAGGTGGAAAAGGCAAACAGCTGTAAAATGGAGAGAGAGAGAGGGAGACAGAAAGAGAAAATGAGGAAGTGTTTAAAATAGGGAGAGGGAGGAGGAGAGGGTAGCATGAGGTAGGAAAGACAAAAAAAAAAAGAAGAAAGTCCTAGGGGCAAGATGAAAACATAGGAAAACAGTAGGAAAGGTAGAACTGAAATTACATTATCTCAGAACTAACTATAATGCTTCAACAAAAATGTGTATGTGGCGAAACAAACGTATCAAGAGGTCATATCTTATTTGGGTGTGTGCCTCTCAGGGCATACTTACCGTGTTTCTCAGGCATGTCTGTGATTGATGTTTACTTTTCGACACTTACCTCGTTTTTAAAGCTACCTCTTGTATGTTTTATCTTTCAGTTATGAATGTAATATGACGTGTGCGGTCTTTGCGTGACTATAAGTGCACACCCACACCTACACATATACACACGCGCGCGCGCGCGAGCGCGCACACGCACACACACACACACACACACACACACACACACACACTGACTGACTGACTGAAACCAATTTATTGTCAGATTAACTCAAGATTGTACTGACATTTAAGAAAACATTATGAACTGAACATCAACGTTTTTCATTCAAAGCAAAGAAGCATAACTAACACACAAAAATACGCGCGCACACATACACACACACACACACACACACACACACACACACACGTGCGCGCACACACATACACGTACATACAACATACGCGCGCGCGTGCGCGCACACACACACACGTATATACATAAATACACACATCTCAATACGAACACACCCATACCCACACATACACTCAAACTTACACACTCACACACACAGACATATACACACACACACACACACACACATACGCGCGCGCGCGCGCGCGCGCACGTACACTCATACTCGAGCACTTGTACACACATGCATTCACTCTCACACACACACACACACACACACACACACACACACACACACACAGCGAGAGAGAGAGAGAGAGAGAGAGAGAGAGAGAGAGAGAGAGAGAGAGAGAGAGATTGAAAAAATAGTAAAGAATTCTGCCAGTTATATACAATCTTGTATCCCTTTGCACCTTTGCCACCATCTCTCTCTCCCTCCTTCAAACATCAAAGGAGTGTCACGTGATTTGACACGAAGCGACAGGGCGTTATTAATTTCAGCTGCGGCAATTTGTTTCTATTTTCCTGTGACAATGCCAGTTACTGGACTTCCAGCGACTGTGGAGTCAACCCTAAGCGCCCTGCTGACTGAAAAGTTGTGTTTCAAGCTGGAAAATTACTGGAGAAGGCAGCAACACAATGGTCGTTCTGCGACTGAAGCCGGTCAGCCCCAGTGTCAACAACAATGGCGGATCCTGTGCTGAACCGGAGAGAACGCAAGTTCATTACTACAGGAAGAAGCCCCCTTAGCCAGGTGCAACAGGATCAAGAGAGATCGAAGCGGCAGAACAGACGACATGAACAGGTTGGTGCTGGTCTCGGTACCACTTGTGTCGCGAATGACCTGGCCATACCTGACACCGAATTGGATGAACACAGTACACAGCACAGGAGGAACACATCAATCCGACTCGAGATGATGATGACAAGTCGCATATTCAAGATACGCTTCGGTGTTTGCATTCCGATCTGTCGGAGTGTAACAGCAGGGGCCCAGAAATCCACCCTTCGGACATCGACACAAGTCTGGAGCAAGCTATAGACAAAATTGTCGCTGGTTTTGACACGGGAATGGTTAAGGACTAGCTTACCCGTGTTGATGTAGCTTGCACCCGCTTCCGCCCCATTCTCCCGCTCTTGTGCCTGTGCTCTTGGCGTCAAATAGAGACACACCACAGTCCGTAATTCTGTGGAGTTTATATATATATATATATATATACATATATATATATATATATATATATATATATATATATATCTCTCAGAGCGAGAGACATAGCAGAGAGACAGATTGAGTGGTGTCTCTGCCTGTCTTGACACTCTCCTGTCTCTTTCAGCTCCATTGATACGTCATTGTAAGTAATTACGTCATTGATTTTTTTTCCCAAGACGTCATTTGTGTGTGACAACGTCATTCAGCGCGATTCCATGGCTGCAAGCCGCTCCTGTGTTTCCTGTTCAGTCTCACTGTGTAAGCTTGCAGCCCGCCTTTGTCTTTCCGCCCCGTTGTCCCCGCTCCCGTCAGTCACCATCCCGCTCCCATTCTCTACCCCCTTCCCGCCCTACTGTCCCTTCGTGCTCCGCGTGTGTGTGTGTGTGACAACTTCATTCAGCGTGAATCCCTGTTGGCGCAAGGGTAGAAATATGTGTGAGAGAACGTCATTCACCGTGAATCCTGTTGGCGCAAGGGTAGAGATGTTATTTATTTATTTTAAACTACCCACTTTTTTGAAAATCGGGCCCTGTCAAGACTTTTTTATCGGTTAAGTGAAGATGCATGCCAAATATGGTGAAGATCCATCCAGCGGTTTAGGCACGGCGGAGGAACAAACATACAGACAGACAGACAGACAGAATTGCCTTTTATATGTATATGTATAGATTATGTCGCTACTCTGACAGAACGACAGGTGCATACGTGTATAAAAGCACGCTCTCTCTCTCTCTCTCTCTCTCTCTCTCTCTCATCTAATATCTCATAAGTTTGTGAAAAGATGTACAATGAAAGTACTACCACCGCTACTAGGAAAGGGGGGGGGGGGGGGGGGGGGGGGGGGGGGGGAATAGTAACGCCCGTTGAACGCGCCTGAGAAATAATAGACTTACTTGATGAAGAAGGTGTACATGCCAGCTACTGGCGCCGTGAATTCACCAGCCTCGCTGTTGTAGCCGTTTTCGCTGTTATAGTTGATCACATCAAAGCGTACCTTGACATGGCCGCCATGGATTGTGAAGTCACGCTTCACCGATACTGTGAACCCTATTTGCACCTGCAACCGATCTGTCCGCAGAAAACACACAGATCCACGTGCACGTACACACCGCGTGCGTAAGCGCTTACATGCATGCGTACGTACGTACGTATGTACACACACACACACACACACGCACGCACGCACGCACGCACGCACACACACACACACACAGAGTTATAACAGTAGTATTTTGCCACACATCCCCTTCCCGCCCCCTCACTGCCACCTTCCCATCCACCTCCACCCCTTCTCACGCTCATCAACAGTAGTTCGGTTTCTTGTTTTTTTCGGTGTGTAATTCTACCGTGCCCTCATACCATTTCTCCTCCACCCCCCACCTCTTCCTTCCCTGCAACCTCCCTCTGATCCTCATCTGTCATCAATCTTTGGCAAAGAACAACGAACTGCTTCAATCTTTGGCAAAGAACAGTGCCTTGTCTAGTTGCAAAGTGAAACGACTGCAGGCGGAAATCTAAACAAATCTTAAATAAATGTCAGCGAACCGCCCAGAGAAACGTGGACAAACGAGTCACAAGACAAAACACAACGCGTTTCGACCTCTTAGGTCTTCTTCAGGTGAAACAAAAATGAAACAAATAACGAAAATGCACTTAGCTTTGATCGCTTCAGACTGCTTCTGTGTTCTGAGTGCCTTGTCTAAACAAACTACATCGGTTTTGTGTCTTCTCTAAACGAACTACATCAATCTTTGGCGGGAACAGTGTCTTCTCCAAACGAACTACATCAATCTTTGGCGGGAAAAGTGTCTTCTCAAAACGAACTACATCAATCTTTGGCGGGAACAGTGTCTTCTCCAAACGAACTACATCAGTCTTTGGCGTGAACAGTGTCTTCTCTAAACGAACTACTTCAATCTTTGGCGAAGAACAGTGTCTTCTCTAAACAAACTACATCAATCTGTGTCTTCTCTAAACGAATTGCATCAATCTTTGGCGGGAACAGTGTCTTCTCTAAACGAACTATATCAATCTTTGGCAAAGAACAGTGTCTTCTCTAAACGAACTACATCAATCTGTGTCTTCTGTAAACGAACTTCATCAATCTTTGGCGGGAACAGAGTCTCCTCTAAACGAACTACATCAATCTTTGGCGTGAACAGTGTCTTCTCTAAAACGAAGTACATCAATCTTTGGCGTGAACAGTGTCTTCTCTAAACGAACTACATCAATCTTTGGCGGGAACAGTGTCTCCTCTAAACGAACTACATCAATCGTTGGCGGGAACAGTGTCTCCTCTAAACGAACTACATCAATCTTTGGCGGGAACAGTGTCTCCTCTAAACGAACTACATCCATTATGCAGATAAAACGCGACTGTGTGGTCCCAGTCTTCCCAACTAAGCCCAGGGTAAACTCAGCTCTGGGATAGGAGATGGACGGGGCAGCCGGGGCAGAAAAATTCCACCAATGAGTGGCTCCGATGGGAATCAAACCCACGACCTTTCAGCCAGGAGCTCGCGACGCTGATCACTTCGCTTTCACCAACTATCATGATACCCCTACCACCTACTGTCATACACCCATATCATCTACAGTCGCAACACCCGTATCACCGACTGTCACGACAAGACTACAACACTTTTACCTACTGTCACAAAAACCCCTATGACCTGCCATACTTCTAACACCTACTGTCACAACCTCTTATACATTTCTTCCATGTGAGTAATTCATACGCGTCCCTCCCCCTCCCCCCCCCCCCCCCCCCCCCCCCCCCCCCCCCCCCCCCCCCCCCCCCCCCCCCCATTTCCCAACACTAACCTCCGTTTGTACCCCTCACTCTCCTTCCACACCTTTACCTCCTTCCAGTTCCCATCTTCTGCCAACAAACTGGGTGTCAAAGTATACTTCGTTCGCCAAATAGGAACCAGGTCTTTAGCATCCTTGTCACCTCTTTCCTCCCTCCTTTTATTCCTCAAATTATGGGTGCTAGAACCATCTAAAAAAAAAAAAAGAAAAAGAAGAAGAATTGGTCCCCTCTCCTCCCCGTCCCCCATTCCACATCTAATCTCTCCCTCTTCCCCCCCCCCCCCCCCCCCCCCCCCCCGGCCCCTACCCCTGACTAGACAAGCTACTGTCACGTGTTGGCCTTTGGGGCAGTTTTTGTAATGTTGTAGAACGTTTATTATTAATGCATCTATTCAACGCTCTTTGAGATCGTATGTAAGTCTTGTCATTTGTTTGTTGGAATAACTCGCAAACTTTGCTTCATGTCTCCGCAAATACACGCATGAGCTCAGGTGCACGCACATATGCGTGCACATATGTAACGAGACAGACAGACAGACAGGAACACACACACACACACACACACACACACACACACACACACGCACACGCACGCACGCACACACACACACACACACACACACACACACACACACACACACACACACACACACACACACACACACACACACACGCACACACACACAGAGGAATGTGACAGGCGCGCAAGCAAATTCATATAAAAATACAGATAGACAGACCGCGACACACACTGTTAAGCGTTGATTTTAGAATACTAGATAATGCTTTTGTTGGGTTAGGCTGGATTACTTCACAGTCACAACATATAAATTTGTTCGGTGTGAAATTGTGCCTGTTTTTTCTGGGAGAGTTGAGAACAGCTCTATCAATTAGTTTGAGTCTGTGGTTGTTGTTGTGTGTTGTTGTTGTTGTTGTTTGCTTGTTTATTGTGTTTGTTGTTGTTGTTATTTTGTTTCTTTCAATGTTTGTTTGTTTGTTTCTTCGTCTGTCTATTTGTTTGTTTGTTTGCTTGCCTGCTTGTTTGTTCGTTTGTTCGTTTTTGATCGATAATCTGTTAACATGGAATTCTCCACCTCTGAGTTGCTGTGGGTTCTTTAACCTGTGCCCGCTGCACACAGGATCTCTGTTAATATCCTCATCCGAAAGACCACTGCTTAAAGGCTAATGAAGAGGCAGGGGGTAAAAAAAAAAACAGAAAAGAAAAAGAAAAACAAAGAAAAGGAACAGAAAGACGCCACGGAAGACTCCCATCTTCGGAGCCTGAATGTCCTTGTTCTTCAAAGTGAGGGTCAGAATGACCAGGCCATCTTTCCGGGAGTGTAATTTTCTTCTGCGACAGGTGGTATTTCTGAATGACGCTGCAAGCGCAGTGGGCTCTGTGAATCTTCATTCAGCTGAGGTGGCTCAGCAATCGGCAGTGGCCAGTTCTCGGTTTGAAGACGATTGTTTGCTGTTATCTCTGGAGCTGACATGTCTGATTTCGAGCTGCCTGTATTCATTTTTATATGTTTACGATAACTGTCGAGGATATGAGATCTGGCCCATATACAAAATTTCCGTATAGGTTTCGTAGTAAACGATGTCTTCGTAAAATGCTCTAAGGAGATTTGAAAACAGTCAGATGTACACGAACGGTCTGTGGCCTTTTGTTTTCACTTTTTTTTTTTTTCTTTACTTGCATGTACTTATTTGAATGTAAGGACGCACTGTCAGTGTGGCGAATGTTGCTCCATAATTCCGAGATGGGACACAGGTAAATACACATACACAAAAAGGCGCGTGTACGCGCGCGCGCGCACACACACACGCACACACACACACACACACACACACACACACAGTCATACTCACGCACGAGCACACACGGGCGAGCACACACACACACACACACACACACACACACACACACACACACACACACACTTGCGCCCGCACGCCATTAATACCACGCTGAGCCTCCCTCCTACACACACACACACACACACACACACACACACACACACACACACACACATACACACACACACACACACACACACACACACACACACACACACACACAGGAGCAAGAATGCACGCACGCACGCACACACGTAGAACGGCAATTCCCTTTCGTCGCGCTGATGGGATTACTACACAAAGAGACCAGTAGGCCTACCTGGGCCGTTAGTGGCACTAGGTGGACTCGAACCACCTCCCTGTAATTTTTCGCTTACTGGATGGGTGACTTGAAGATACATTAGACTACCCACAAGCTACTGATGCGTATTCCCAGACATCAGAAATCTGTCCGTCAGCTTGCAAGTTCAATACGACGATTGAAGTTATAAGGGATATAACTCATGTAAATATGCGAAGTAGGTTCTTGCTGTTTTTATCTCCCTTGATTTGGCGCAGGTCCACTGGTAACTGAATGCACATATTCTGCATGGTGAGTAAGTGTCAATTTATTCCAGAAGAAGAAGTGGAAAAACCCAGGTTGGAGGCCTCACTTAAAAAATCTCTTTGAAAATATCTTTAGAAAACGAAAATGAAATAAAATATATTCAAGTGTGTAAACAGATGGAGGGTGGACGATTACTTTTTTTTTTTTTTTAAAGGGAGAAAGAAAAAAAAGATTAAATAAATAAACGAAACACACAAACAAGATACACACAACACGAAACAAACCTTTGAAATTTCGACCAACATGTCTTCTTGAGACGCCACAAATAACGACACCGCCAGGTCACAACCCGGCATGAGAATAACTTATTTTGTTTGTTTGTTTTCGTTATTGTCGTTTGTTTGTTTGTTTGTTTTTAGTCTTGTGAGGTGAGAACGGGCTTGAAACGGAGAGCCGGACGAGGCGAATGAAAAGGGGAGAGGGGATGGTGAATAGAACGTAAGAAGTGAGCCGGATATCCTGAACCACAAAGGACACGGAAGGAGTGGGGACGGGTGGTTGGATTGACTGGGACAGGAAGGGAGCTGATAGAAGTGTGAAGGAAAGGGAGCAGGGAAAAGTGTGTAAGAAAGTCTTTCTGTTGACAAAAAAAAGGAAACAGTCAGAAAAGAATGCCAATGGCAAGAAAGTGTCGAGTGAATGAAAGGACAGGGAAGGCTGGGGAAGAGAAGGACGGGAGAGAAAAGGGGGGAGATGGAGATAGAAGGTAAAGTAGCGAGAACACACACAAAAAGGTGTCAGAAAAATCCTGCAGGTTTTTCCTTTCTATTCTTGCATCGACGTGCATCGACGTCTCAGCCCTTGAGGCTTGTGGAGCGGTGTCCAGTGCTGTAAAAAGTCCTTTTTTAATCTTTGTGCATTTTTTATTCCCAGCCTATACCTATAGACTGAGTCTTCTGCATTTCCACCTTTCGATTTTGTTAACATAAATATTAGACTATCGTTTTATTTAGCATCCTTACTATTCCATTCACCGCTTTGTTTGTTTGTTTTGTTTGTTTGTTTTTGTTTGCTTATTTGTTTTGGGGGGGGGGGGGGGGGGGGGAGGGAGCACTTTTCATGTATGCGGGAGGACCTGCTCGATTTTTGATGGTTTTCTTTTTATTTATATGGTGTTGCCTTTCAGCAGCAGGTGATTAGAATATAGATATAAGCCTGATGAGTCATTCAGACACTGAAACATCTGTGGCTTGCTGGTCTTGCTCCCCTGCCCTTTGGGCTGAAACAGCTGCCATATCATATTTAGCATTTTTTATTTCTCTTTTACGTATCATTGTTCATTATACAATCCGCCAATGTGTTTATTGTCGTTAAAATTTCCGTCACTGAGCACATCATAAGCATTTGCTCGTTGTTGCTTCAGTTCAATAGTTTGTTTATGTATACATCTGTTCAATAAAGAAATGCTTAGAAAAAAAAATAGCTGCCATTTGCTGGTCTGCTTCCCTTTGAAAAAGCATTAACACTAACGTTCCATTCATACTTATACAGAAATCTAAATTTAAAAATTAGTGGTTTTAACAGGGACGGATTTTTAGGTCTGATCCACTGCCTGTCTGAAAATTAAAATTTTTTTTTTTTTAAATGTGGGTCCACGTTTTACTTGTAAGCAATACACCGATACGTAATTCGCTTTCTTTTTTCAAGCCTGTTGGACTGGATCAGATTCATAGCCATGTTTATGAATAAGAATCACTTTTCTGTGTATTAGCTCAGTTTCATATTTCAGTTATTGACTCTGTCCCGTTCATGGACATAGATACTCGCTGTACAAATGCAACAGGTTGTGTTGCTTAATCACACAGTAAGTT
>JADBJO010001297.1:352500-357500 GCA_016801955.1 Conus betulinus
GCTTCTCTATTATTTCTAGTTCCATTAGATAGTCAACACAGAGTCTGTGACCTCTATCTTATGGCGAGTTCCATTGCATAGTCCACAGAGCAGTCTAAAACCTCTCTATTATGTCAAGTTCCATTAGATAGTCTACAGATAGTCTATAGCCTCTACGTTATTGTCGAATTCCATCCTGTAGTCCGCAGATTAGTCTATAGCATCTACGTTATGTCAGGTGCCATTAGAAGTCCACAGAATAGTCTATAGCCTCTGTGTTACCTCCAGTTCTGTGAGATAGTCCAAAAGGCAGTCTACAGATGATTATTCTATGCTATGCAGAGTTCCGTGAGATAGTCGACAGACCGTCTGTAGCCTGTTTACTATGTCAAGTTTCATAAGAAAGGCCGCAGAGCAATCTGTAGCCTCTATAGAATGTCAAATTCATTGAGACAGTCCGTAGAGCAGTCTATAGGCTCTATACTATTTGAAGTTTCATAAATAGTTCAATGTTCAGTCTATAGCCTTTATACTGAGTCAAATTCAATGGACTGTCTGCAGGCTCTATACTATGTGAAGTTTCATGAACAGATCAAGGTTCAGTCTGTAGCCTCTGTACTGTCTTAAGTTTCATGAGAAAGTCTACGGAGCAATCTGTGGCCTCTATACTATGTCAAGTTTCACAGAGCAGTTTCACGGCCGGAGAGGATTACGTCTTCTTCTTGCGTCTTCTATGCTATGTCCAGTTTTATGACGCGGTGTACCGAGTAGTCTATATCCTGTATCTTGTGTCCAGCTTCATAAGACTGTAAAGTGTGGTCTGTATTGTCTAGGCTGTTTGTCCAGTGTCATGAGACAGTACACAGAGTGTTTAGTCTGTTCTCATGAGACAAGCACATATGTCTATTTTTTTCACGAGGCAGCACACTCGTGCTGTGTCCTGTTTCATGAGACAGTACACAGAGTGGTCTGTATCCTGTGTGCTGTGTGTTCCCTTGAGACAGTACATGATATGTCTGTTTATCAAGAGACAGTACACAGAATGGTCTGTATCCTCTGTGCTGTGTGTTCTCATGAGACAGTACACAGCGTGGTCTATATCGTCTATGCTGTGCCCAGTTTCACGATACAACGCACAGCGTGGTCTGTATTCTCTGTGCTATGTCTGTTCTCATGAGACAAGTACATATGTCCATTTTTTTTTCACGAGACAACACACAGGGTGATCTTTATCCTCTATGGCATATCCAGCTCCATAAGACGTTCCACGGCATAGTCACTGCTCCATGCTATGTTCAAAAGCAAAGACAGTTCATGATGTGGTCTGTAGGTAGTAAAACGATTTCGCTGTGTTCTGTCGTCCTCTACCTCATCTAGAAGGGAAAGAACCAAATGAAATGAAACGAATCTTTGTTCGCAATGAATTACAAACCAAACGTTGAAAGGTTTGAAAATGAAATTATCAGCAGTATTTTGAATATATATCACTTTCCATTCAAAATAAAGGTGGACAAGAGATGAATTTACAACTTGAAAAGATCAATCATCGATATCACGTATGATTTTTTAATATATATCTAAATATTGGGTGGAAGGGTTTTCAGTGGACAATGTATTCATGACTATGTTTTCATGCAATCAGGGATGACTCTACTGAATTCAGTACTGCTTGAATTAATTTTGCATATGTAACTGGCTGTTTGAAAATGATACTTTTTGTGTGTGTTTGTTCTTACAATGTGCGACTGAAATCGAGTTTTGCAAACCTTAAATTCAATTCCAGTCCAGTGTGTGTTTGTTCACGTCGTAGAAATGGTTCTGTTTTCAGTTAAATGTTTCACTGCCCTGCTAAGCCAGTGCATTACATCATACCAGACAGACCCACGTCAAACATATCCATCATTTTCTAGCTATTCCGACAGCACAGACACATCATGTTAAAGCTTAAGCTGCTCTCAGAGGCACACATTTGTGCAATATACAGTATTTCATTCATACACTATCAATAAAAGGACAGGAAACATCTGAGATACTGTTCAATATCCGTCCACTGAGTTCCTTGGGTGCAGCATTTATGGAACTGTGCAAATTGCTGCTTCTTTTGTGTGTGACATGTGGCAACGATGAGAGATTTTCTGCTCTACGGAGAAGATGCTGCTGTCTTGCTTCCAGAATTCTATGAGGTCTGTTCTATCTGCCATCGCTTGACGCCTGCAACATAACAAACGCATCGTGTGAATTCTTCTCTCTTGGATTTCACGCTTTTTCACACTGTGTAACATAAGACGGAAAGTAACGTAACGCCTTTGGAATACCTCCTGTTACATTTGTTCTTACCATATTTGATACCCGCTTTTTCAAATTTGATGAGCATCATCTTTAAATTTAAGGGAGGGGTGGTGGAATTAGTTAAGTATGCATGATAAAAAATGATCCGCAACTTGTTATTTGACAAGTTTATTTAATCTAATAACAATAACAACAGCAACAAAAAACGTAAGCAAATTGGCTATAATGCTTTTTAAGAAAAATCTGGGTACGTGAATAACTGAAAAGTTTTGTGGACTACTCAGCAAGTTTTGCACTTCTTGTCTTTAGAGTCTTTGTAACAAAGTAGCATAAAAAGCACATGGGGTAACAAACAACGTATTAACTGACTCTCTCACAAATACTAATGAAAAGGTAGTAATTCATGGCCGATGCATTTTACAATACAAACAGAATGACAAAAGTCTCCAAGGAAGACGCGCAGTCCCGTCGTTTAAACCAAGTCTACCACAAAGCGGAGTAACCCTGCTAGTTGCCAACGTTTAAAGGTAGATCCATTTGAGTATATATATTTTCAACAACACTTTTTCAACATTACATGTCAAGTCCCAGCAAGCAGAGCTAAACATGCATTTTGATCCACTATGCAAAGGCTATCAATTGATGTATTTATAGAAACTGAGGATTATCTCAATTATGGAAGTCAGCAAAAGTGACTGCGTTATTGTAAACAAGGGGGGAGGGGGATTAGACTCTGGAAACTTTCGACCAATGACATTCACATGTAACATCTGTAAAGTTTTTGAGAATATAAATAGAAAGCTGGAACAGTTCTTATTTCATTGAAAATTAACTGTACATCACTGCCAGGAAAAGATTTAGAGAGGAAGATCGTGTGTTTGTTCAAAGCTGTGTTTGATCCAAGAAAAGAAGACACAAAACACCGTTTCCCGAATTTTTTACCATAACGAGCGGACATTTTCTACCAGCTTTTCCGGGCCATAGTCCTTCGTCAACCATCCTTCAACATATCCAGCGAAGATGATTGAATTCTACTCTAAAAGGTGCAGAAAAGACGTCTCCAGAACGAATTCCAAAGCCGCCCGCCACTTCAACCTCTCACGGGAAGAGCAAAGAGATCTTGAGTCACTGAGACAGTGGCCGGATATTGTCAGCATAGCAGCAGACAATGGTGGTGCGGTTATGGCCAGGAATGAATATTGTGCATACAAGAAGCACACAGACAATTGTCTGACAACCAGTTTCTACACGGCAACGTCACCCCTCCCTCAACACATAAAACGCATTTCAATCACAGTCAACCATCATATCAAAACACACACACACACACACACACACACACACACACACACACACACACACACACACACTATCTCTCTCTCTCTCTCTCTCTCTCTCTCTCTCTCTCTCTTTCCAAGGACAACTAAACTCCTCAATATGTGTTAGACACCAAACAAACCACTGTCTACTCCCAGTAATACACAAACCTAACACACCCGGTGGACCCATGATCTCTGCTCGTAGCTTCTCTACAAAGCATGTCTCACAGTACATTGACTCTCTTCTCCAACCATACCTCAAACAAACACACTCAATATGATCAACGTATCCAGCACAGACCCTATTTTCCAGCCCAACCTTCTGTTCACATGAGCTGTCTCTCTTCATACTTCTATCCCTCACGCTGATGGACTGAAGCCCTTGCTTTCTTTCTCAACACACCTTCCCCTGACAACACACACCTACATCCACGCCGGTAAGACTTGCAAAAGTAGTTCCTTCATACTCACTCTCAACACCTTAGAATTCAACGACTACTCTGTCTCGCGAAGCAGTGGTGTCGCCATGAGAATCAAAATGAGACCATCCTATGCCTACCTTTTCATGGGACACCTGGAACACCGCCTAGCTCTTTCTTACACTAGCCCGACTCCAAAGCTGTACAAAAGGTACATGGATAATGGACTCACACCCACATCCATGCCTGAACAAGACATCCTCAACTTCCTCAATTCTGAACAGACCCTTCCCCCATCTATCATATTTACATGTATCATCTCCCAGTCAGTCAACTTCCTGGACATCTCCATCTCCCTCAAAGATGGTCTACTCAAAACCAAGGCTTTCTACAAACCCACTGATCCATCTTCATACCTGGACGACGAATCCTCACATAGCACATCCACGAAACGCAGCATTCCATACCTTGACTTACTCTGCCTGCTCAACCAAAATCTTTGAGATTTTTTCATCAGCCATGGATATTTCGGTATCATTGTTAATGATGTGCTCAGCCGCACTACAACTGTGTGTCCAGAGCAACTGCCATGGAGGCCCAACCTCCAAAAAGAAACAGACACTTACTTTCAGGTGCGACAAAAACATCAAAGACTTAGTTGTACGCTCCAAACTGAACAAAATCACCAGATCTTAGTCACCCGGTGCCTTTCCCTGCTCACAACCTAACAGCACAATCTGTCATCTCACCAAGCCAGACAAAATCACCACATCTGAGTCACCTGGTACCTTTCCCTGCTCAAAACCTAACAGCACAATCTGTCATCTCACCAAGCCAGACAAAATCACCACATCTGAGTCACCTGGTACCTGTCCCTGCTCAAAACCTAACAGCACACAATCTGTCATCTCACCAAGCCAGACAAAATCACCACATCTGAGTCACCCGGTACCTTTCCCTGCTCAAAACTGCACAGTCTGTCATCTCACCAAAG
>JADBJO010001297.1:365000-370000 GCA_016801955.1 Conus betulinus
ACATACTTTATCAAATTCATTTTACCGTCTGTTTTTATACATACTAATTGCTCTACGTTTTAGTACATTTCCATTTCAAATTCTGACATTTTATGCTTAATTACTACCTTCAGTTTCTGTTGTTCCCTTTCTTCCTCCATCCTCTCTCTCTCTCTCTCTCTCTCTCTCTCTCTCTCTCTCTCTCTCTCTCTCTCTCTCTCTCTCTCTCTCTCTCTCTCTCTCTCTTTCTTTTTTTTTTTTTGCCCCCCCTCCCCAAATTCCATCTCACGTTGCTAAATACTCTTCTACGTATTTTCATGTCTTACGAAAAATGATTACATGTGTCTGCTGCTCTCTCTCTCTCTCTCTCTCTCTCTCTCTCTCTCTCTCTCTCTCTCTCTCTCTCTCTCTCTCTCTCTGTGCGTGCGTGCGTGCGTGTATGTGTGCGTTCAAAATACGTACGTACTTTGTCATATTCATTTTACTGTCTGTTGTTATACATGCTAATTTTTGTATGTTGTGGTACATGTCCAGATATTTCCCAAGCTCAGCCCACCTCCCATCCCCACTCTCTGCTTCCCCTTCATTATTGTTATTTTCATTTTTATGTATTTATTTTATTTGTTTGTTTATTATTGTTTATGTAGTATTTTTTCATGTTCATGTCTCTTCTATTTTCACTTGATGTTCCATTATGTTGCATGACCGCCTTGTTTGCTTGTTGCTTTCTTACATTATTTCATTACACTGCATGTTGTAGTCCCTACTCAGGGCGAGGACTGGATGTAAAAAAGTACGTCAGTGCTTATCTATTATCCTCGTAAAATAAAGAATTTTGTCTTGTCTTGTCTTGTCTTGTCTTGTCTTCTCTCTCTCTCTCTCTCTCTCTCTCTCTCTCTCTCTCTCTCTCTCTCTCTCTCTCTCACTTTTAACAGTTCCAAGTGCAGTGCATGATGATTGTAGTGGATTCCTGTGTTGACATCTTATCACAACGCATACCTTTTCCACGTGATGTATTGATCTATTTTAATGTTCACACTGCCATCGCAACTAAACAGTTGTGTGTATGTGTGTGTGTGTGTGTGTGTGTGTGTGTGTGTGTGTGTGTGTGGTGTGTGTGTGTGTGTGTGTGTGCACGCGCGCGCGCGCGCGTGCGTGTGTGAGTGTCTGTCTGTCTGTCTGTGTGCCTGCGTGAGTGTGTGTGCGTGTGTGTTTGTCTGTCTGTCTGATTGTCTGTCTGTCTGCCTGTCTGTATGTCCATCTGCTTGTGGAAAACCAGTTACATCTGCGCGTCGCACATGCGCGTGTGTGTGTATGTGTGTGTGCGTGCATGCATGTGCATGTGTGTGGTGTGCGTGCGTGTGTGTGTGTGCGCGCGCGTGTGTTGATGTGTGCGCGTCTATGTGTGCGCACGCGTGCGTGAGTGTGTGTGTGTTGTGTGTGTGTGGTGTGTGTGTGTGTGTGTGTGTGTGTGTGTGTGTGTGTGTGTGAGAGAGAGAGAGAGAGAGAGAGAGAGAGAGAGAGAGACTTGCACAAGCGAGAGTGTGTGTTGGCCGTGCACGCAAAAAAAAGGTGTGGGTATGGGCGTGTCAGAGAGCTAGAGGGGGACATATTGTAGGAAGGAAAGGCGTTATACCTGATACATCAGTGCGTGCGTGGATAAGTACATGCATGAGTGCGTACGTGTGTTAACGAAAGTAAACCTGCAGTTTGCGGGCGGGATTTCAACAGATTGAATATTCATTTCCGCATGCATACCACTGAATGTCTCTTGTGTATAAACTTTCAACTCGGTCTCTAAATGGAGCGACTGATGGCGGAGAACGAAGCAAAATTAAGAAAGAGAGGGGGTTAGTTACCGCCAATGACATTGACAAAAACAATGCACAGGAAAAGACACGATGCGTTTCGACTCTTGGGTCTTCCTCAGGCAAAAAAAAAAAAATCACATTTAACATTTAGGACAGTACAAAGAAAGAACGAAGACAGACTTATCTGATGTCCATGTGGTGTGCTCTGAAGAATGGCCGCCAGAAGGAAATGACAGAGGTGATTATGGGAGAGGAAAAGGAGGGGGTGGGGTGCGTGGAGGGAGGGGTGGAGTGAGGCGATGGGGTTGTGTTGTTAGTTTAGTGGGATGGTGTGTGATATATGTGACGGTTGTGGTTAAGATGGATTGATAATAATGCTAAGAGGGGGGGGGGGGGGGGGGTTGATATACAAAATATATATATATATATATATTACGAAAAAAAAAAATATATATATATATAGAAGGGATAGCAATGATAATAATGATAGTACTAGTAATTATAATAAATAAGTAGAAGAAGAATAAAATGAGAGTAGTAACTGTAATTTTAAAAAAAATTAAGTGAATAAAATAGATAATTGCTGGGTGATGAAGGAGGTGGTAGTGGTTATGTGTGGGTAGTTGTGAAAAGTGTTAGGTAATGTTAATAAGGGAGGGAAGGGAATGGAAGATTAATGGGTGATAAGATATAATTGGGGGGGAGGATTTGGGGAGAGAGAAAAAAGGGGGGTGTGGGTGGGGAGGAGGGTATGTGTGTTTGCGTGGGGGGGGGGGGGGGGGCAAGAGTAAAGGAGAGCTCATATATCTCCATCCACTATGAGGTGGGGGGGGGGGGGTGGGAGGTTCATACAAATAGTGCTGTTGAAAAAGTAAACAATGCTGTGGGATGATGTTTATTGTAACAGGTGAAATAATGTGTTGGCGTTAATGTGCAGATGTTGGTTGAGAAAAAATAGCAATGTTCAATGAGAAACAGGGTATCATGTGTTACACACACACACACACACACACACACACACACACACACACACACACACACACACACACACACACACACACACACACACACACACACACACACACACACAACAAAGAGGGGGGGGGGGGGAGGGACATGTAAACGGTATTCTGGGTGAGTTATGATCATAATGAGACTAACTGTGGAAAGTTGTCACACATACACACACACACACACACACACACACACACACACACACACACACACACACACACATATATATATATATATATATATATATATATATATAGATAGAGAGAGAGAGAGAGAGAGAGAGAGAGAGAGAGAGAGATAGACATTTTAAAAAAAAATTCTTTCATTAATCAGTCACTGATGGGGTGATGATCAAGTGAGATCAACAGCACCACAGGAAGGTCGTCTTCTCCGTTCACTTTGGCAGGAATCCTGGAGGTACTGGCAAAGGCTGCTATATGGTGAAGGCCCTCTAGTGGCCAGTAAAGTTTTGCAACAACTGGTGTGTTGGCAGGCTAGGTTTTTCCACTTTTAGTGTCATTGGAATGTTCCACTATCACTGGGGCGGCATGGATAAACTGAAGACTCGCCAGTGTAGAATATTGTAGAGATGTGATGTGTCAGTCTGGAGAGCCCTGTTTTCACTCCCACAATGATGGTCTTCTTCGTTTACTTAGGTAGGAGTCTGGAGGTACTGACGGAGGCTGCTGTATGGTGAAGACCCTGCAGTGGTCAGTGAGGTTTTGCACCCATTGGTGAGTTGGCAGGCTAGGTTTCTAGTTTGGATTTAGCTGGGAATGTTCCGCTGTCTCTGGGCTGTACTGCATTGATAGTTTGAAGGCTCACAGGTGTGGAATATAGTGGACCTGTGATGTTAAAGTCTGGAGAGCCCTATCCTGAGTCTCACAATGTTCACTTGGTCTGATCTGGGTATCCCGGTAGTATGCATCCCTCTTGTTGAAGTCTGGGTGCTGTTCAAGTCATCCTCCTATTTTTGTCTCCTTGGAAACACTTCTGAGTTATTCCAAGGAGGCTACCTTTTACAGTTGGGGCTGCTGTCCACCTTCCTTTGTCAATTGGTCAGCTTCTTCATTTCCATATATGGTGCTGTATGAAAGTGTTCACTGGATGGGAGTATTTTCAGTGACTGATAAATGGTAATCATTTTAGATCAGTAGCACCAAGTACCATAGGATGATGATTATTGTTATATAAGAGGAAAAATGTAGGGGTGACGGTGCAATGGTGCAAGTTGGGGGGGTATAAAGGAAAATATCAATGACCTGTGGGTGATGCTCATTGGCATGGGTGAGATCAATAGTACTGTAGGATGATGGTCATTGTGGTAAGTGGATAAGAAGGTGGCATTAGTATAATGTTGCAGGTTGAGAAAGAGGGTGTGGGGGGGTAGGGGTAGATGACTGATGGGTGATGATCATGGATCATTTGAGATAAACAGTACTGTAGGATGATGATAATTGTTGTATAAGTGGGATAATGTTGTGGCACTGGTGTGTAAAATGCCGGTGGGGGAATGGGGGAGGTGTTCAAAGATGGGTGGATGATGATCATGGTCAAGGTGTAGGTTTGATCCACAGTGGGTGTAGGATGATGGTCATTTTTGTAAAAGGAGTAGGACAGTGTATTGGCAAATATGATAATGCCAGTGGGGGGAACAAAGGAAATGATCAATGACTGATGGATGTTGATCACTGAGATGAGATCTACAGTACTACAGGGTGGCGACCATTGTCATACGTGAAATAATGTGGTGGCATTGATGTAGTAATGCTGGTTGGGGGTGGGGGAAAAAAAAAGGGAGGGGGGGGGGGGGATAAATTGATGATTCATGGATAATTGGTCATTGTCTTAAGTGGGACAAACAGTGATATAGGATGATGATCATTGCCATAAGTGGAATAGCATGATAGCATTGCCATGATAATGCCAGTTGAGTTTAAAAACAAAAAAACTTTGTGTGTGGGTTGGGGGGGGGCGCAATGATCAATGACTGATGGTGATGGTTGTCATACATGAAATCATCACCGTCTCACACACACACGTATGCATGATACATGCACGCACGCACACACACACACACACACACACACACACACACACTGGTACATATGTACACAGGCACATCGTGTCTTGTCCTGTGCTTTGTTTGTGTCAATATCCTTGGCGGTAACTAACCCCCTCTCTTTCTAATTTTTT
>JADBJO010001297.1:372500-375000 GCA_016801955.1 Conus betulinus
CACACACACACACACACACACACACACACACACACACACACACACACACACACACACACACATATATATATATATATATATATATATATATATATAGATAGATAGATATAGATAGATAGATAGATAGATAGATAGATAGATAGATAGATAGATAGATAGATAGATACAAATTTTTAAGAAATTCTTTCATTAATCAGTCACTGATGGGTGATGATCAAGTGAGATCAACAGCACCATAGGAAGGTCTTCTTCTCCGTTCACTTTGGCAGGAATTCTGGAGGTACTGGCAAAGGCTGCTGCTGCATGGTGAAGGCCCTCTAGTGGCCAGTAAAGTTTGCAACAACTGGTGTGTTGACAGGCTAGGTTTCCACTTTTAGTGTCGCTGGGAATGTTCCACTATCACTGGGGCGGCATGGATAAACTGAAGACTCGCCAGTGTAGAATATTGTAGAGATGTGATGTCAGTCTGGAGCGCCTTTTTTCACTCCCACAAGATGGTCTTCGTTTACTTAGGTAGGAGTCCTGGAGGTACTGACGGAGGCTGCTGTATGGTGAAGACCCTGCAGTGGTCAGTGAGGTTTTGCACTCATTGGTGAGTTGGCAGGCTAGGCTTCTGGTCTGGATTTAGCTGGGAATGTTCCGCTGTCTCTGGGGGCTGTACTGCATTGACAGACTGATTTCTCACAGGTGTGGAATATAGTGGACCTGTGATGTTAAAGTCTGGAGAGCCCTATCCTGAGTCTCACAATGTTCACTTGGTCTGATCTGGGCATCCGGTAGTATGCATCCCTCTTGCTGAAGTCTGGGTGCTGCTCAAGTCATCCTCCTATTTGTCTCCTTGTCAATTGGTCAGCTTCTTCATTTCCATATATGGTGCAGTATGAAAGTGTTCACTGGATGGGAGTATTTTCAGTGACTGATAAATGGTAATCATTTTAGATCAGTAGTACCAAGTACCATGGGATGATGATTATTGATATATAAGAGGAAAAATGTAGTGGTGATGGTGCAATGGTGCAAGTTGGGGGTATAAAGGAAAATATCAATGACTTGTGGGTGATGCACATTGGCATGGGTGAGATCAATAGTAATGTAGGATGATGGTCATTGTGGTAAGTGGAATAAGAAGGTGGCATTAGTATCATGTTGAGAAAAAAAGGTGGAGGGGGGTAGCGGTAGATGACTGATGGGTGATGATCATGGATCATTTGAGATAAACAGTACTGTAGGATGATGATAATTGTTGTATAAGTGGGATAATGTTGTGGCACTGGTGTAAAATGCCGGTGGGGGAATGGTGGAGGTGTTCAAAGATGGGTGGATGATGATCATGGTCAAGGTGTAGGTTTGATCCATATAGTGGTGTAGGATGATGGTCATTTTTGTAAAAGGAGTAGGATAGTGTATTGGCAAATATGATAATGCCAGTGGGGGAGAACAAAGGAAATGATCAATGACTGATGGATGTTGATCACTGAGATGAGATCTACAGTACTACAGGGTGGCGACCATTGTCATAAGTGAAATAATATGGTGGCATTGATGTAGTAATGCCGGTTGGGGGTGGGAAAAAAAGGGGGGGGGGGGGGGGAATAAAATTGATGATTCATGGATAATTGGTCATTGTCTTAAGTGGGACAAACAGTGATATAGGATGGTGATCATTGCCATAAGTGGAATAGCATGATAGCATTGCCATGATAATGCCAGTTGAGTTTAAAAAAAAAAAAAACCTTTGGGTGAGGGGGGGGGGGTGGGGGGGGGGGGGGGGGCGCAATGATCAATGAACAGGCACATCGTGTCTTGTCCTGTGCTTTGTTTGTCAATGTCCTTGGCGGTAACTAACCCCCTCTCTTTCTAATTTTTTCCAACTCGGTCGGTAAACATATACATCGGTTTTCAAAACAAAAAAGCGTTAATAGTATCAGTAGGATATCAGAGGCTCGTAATTGCTCACTCCCCTCCCTCTCCCTATTCCCCTCGTTCACTATCCACCTTCTCTCTCTCTCTCTCTCTCTCTCTCTCTCTCTCTCTCTCTCTCTCTCTCTGGTTCTCTGTGTGTGTGTGTGTGTGTGTGTGTGTGGTGTGTGTGTGTGTGTGTGTGTGGTGTGTGTGTGTGTGTGTGTGTCCCCACCCTTTCCTCTCTCCCTCCCTCTCTCTCTCATACATTCTCTTTCCGCGTGTAAATGTTAGATATAACGCAAACTTAAAAGAAATATTACTGTTCCGCCGAACGAAGGAAACAAAGAAATTACAAAACATTTGAAAAAACATATCACGTAGGGGGAGGGGGGGGGGGGAGGGGCGCGTGTATGCGCGAGCTATGTCTGTGTGTGTGTGTTGTCTGTGAGGTGAGAGAGAGAGAGAGAGAGAGAGAGAGAGAGGAGAGAGAGAGAGAGAGAGAGAGAGAGAGAGAAGAGACCGACCGACAGACCGACCGACAGACAGACAGACAGACAGACAGACAGACAAGCAGACAGACAGACAGATGGAAAATGGC
>JADBJO010001297.1:382500-390000 GCA_016801955.1 Conus betulinus
GGATGCTATGGTGATATGCCTGTACACCTGAAACAGACACAAATAATGAAGGTTCAAACGTGTATATGCACAGCTGTCGTTTCGAAAGGGGAGGGGGGTGCGGGGGTGATAGAGAAAGGCAGGGGGGGGGGTGTCAACTAATTCTGATGTGTAAAAAAAATATATACCAAACACCGTAAAAAGTACAAAGTTTTCAACAACAAAAGATGCCGATAGAAATGACAACAATAAGCTGGCAATTCTAATTCACAAACAGCTCAACAGAACTTTTTTTTTTGATAAACTGTCAGAAATCCACATAAGAGTCAAATGGTATTTCTGTCATTTAACAGCCAACAGATGTACCCAAATGTAGTTGTATTTTAATGTAAAAACTGCACAGGTTTGAAAAAAAAAACCGTGGCGAGTTCATGCCCCATGTAAAGCCTTTGATGCCAGTTATTTACAGGCATTCTCATTGCCATCTTCTCTCCCCCGTGGAACGATGTGAGCAAAGGCTTTCTGTGAGACAACAAAACCATTATGAGTGAAAGGGGAGATGGAGAAGGGGAGAGGTTGGAGGATGGAGGAGCGAAGGGTGAGGAGGAGTAGAGTTGCGGGAGGGGGGGGATGGTGGTGGAGGGGGAGGGCTCTGTTGAATTCCTGCTCACACGAGCGCACCCTTACACGGTGACAGCCAATATCAAGCCGACATTGTGTACATTCTCTATTTTCTCGGGGGCGTCCAATTTCACCTATTCCAGTTTCACCTACGCTTTGTTATTCAAATTAGCGAGATAGCTGCCCCTGACCAGTGCAGTTACACCTACTCAGTTGTTCCCCTCCTTTTTACAGAATTTGCCCAAAGTCTTATTTAACCTACCTCGGGGTTGGCAAGCCATCAAATTTCACCTACGACCTGTGGACCTGTGAACTGTATTTTTCTTGTTCTCTCTCTGCATGTCTTGCCCCCTTTTTTTTATTTTTCAATGTGAAACTGACTCAGTCTTTTCTCATAACTTCACTGACTCGTACTTTTTTTTTTAAGTGTTTCGTAAAGGGGGCGAAAATTAATTCTGTCGGTCGGTCCCTCGTATATAGCGCAAAAACACAGTAGGTAAAATTCACCCTTAAGATACATCACAGTAGGTGAAATTGGCCTCCTGAGACCGTAGGTGAAACTGGAATAGGTGAAATTGGATGTCCCCATCTTCTCACTGTTGCTGCTAGGGCTTGTTCAGTACCTCACTGCCATGCAAAAAGAAAGAAGAAAGAAAAAAAAAGAAAAAAGAAATAAAAAGAAATAATAGAAAAAGCACATCTTTTTAAAATTCTGGTGAGAGTTTATCGTCCCAAAAAGTAAAAAAAAAAAAAAAACGTTTCAGTGCAAAACAGGGGTCAGGGTAAATAACTCTGGACTCTATCCACACAGAATCATACCCCTGGCACAGAAAACAATGCCAATCGATTCTATCAAAACTCATAAAAATGAAGTACATCAATCTTTCGATAAAGCTGTGAGCATAAAGACAGTTCAAGCGATGACCAGAAATGCACTCCAAACAACACAACAGCAAAAACAACAAAATATAGAGATGGCAGAAAACATAACAGAAAGACTAGGGAATGAAAGACTGAGTAAAAACCCCTATTCGAACCTGTACAAAGTCTACATCCTATGCACATGTCGAAGATCTGTCTAAATCTCTCTGATGTTTCCAGAGAAATCCTATCTTCCAACAATGGAGAACCATTGCTAGCAGATAGAATGGCTGGGTGATCAGGAGAGGGAGGGAGGAGGTGGGAGGAGAGGCAATACGCCTCTGGTGAAAAAAGAGGGGGGGGGGGGGGGGAGGCGTTGAGGTCAGGAGGGGGGGGGGGGCGCTGAAAGAGAGCTGGAAAGGAGGTGAATATTGGAGCTGGGTAAACACGTGTGGAGCAGAGCGCGTGTGTCGGAGAAACGCCTAGACACTGACAAGCGCACACACACACACACACACACACACACACACACACACACACACACAGAGGCGGGTGCGCGCACACACACACACACACACACACACACACACACACACACACACACACACACACACACACTCAGAGGGAGGGAGGGAGAGAGAGAGAGAGAGAAGTTTCAGCACATAGAGACAGACAGGCAGAGAGACAGACAGACAGACAGACAGACAGATACAGAGACAGACAGACAGATACAGAGACAGACAGACAGACAGACAGAGAAAAACAAAACAGAGAGAGAGAGAGAGAGCGGCGGGGGGGGGGAGATCAGAGCGGGAAGGGGCAGTGAATGGCGTGAGTTGAGAGTGGGTTGAGAATGGGGGAGTCGAGACATGGGCGCCAGTTAAAGTATAACACACTGACGCCGTACACGAGTAAGCAACTCTGTGTGTGTGTGTGTGTGTGTGTGTGTGTGTGTGACCCTGAGCCCAATCACCACCCCCACCCCTAACCATCCCCCCTTCTCCCTGTTCCTCTCCTCCCCCCTTTTTTTCTCTTCCACCCACCTCTACCGTCCTTCCTCCTTAACGACAGGTTCCCCCCCCCCCCCCCCCCCCCCCCCCCCCCCCATTCCTTAGAGAGTATGTATAAGATTATGTGTGTAACTTTCTCTACACATGTTCAGGTGCTTATGCCTGTTTGGATTTTGGGTATGCATCTTGTGGTTTCTGGGAGGCATGGTGGTTGGTCTGTTTGGGGAGTGTGGGGGGCCTGTGCGCAGCCGCAGTCCTGTTTGACGTCCAGTCTACGGGAATGGGCCCTTTTTTTTCCCATTTATTCATTTTTTCATTTCTTGAGATGTGTGACCAATTAATATAGGATTCCTTTCTGTGAAAGTTTAGCTGCTTATTCTGTTTTTGATGTGAAGTGTGCCTACAATAGGCAGAGGGTGAACAGGTATGTTGATTGAGGGGTGTAAATTGCTTGTGTGTGTGTGTGTGTGTGTGTGTGTGTGTGTGTGTGTGTGTGTGTGTGTGTGTGTGTGTGTTGTGAGAGAGAGAGAGAGAGAGAATATATGTTAGATGGGGTGTGGAGGTGGTGAGTGTGTGTGTGTGTGTGTGTGTGTGTGTGTGTGTGTGTTTTAGCCTGTGAGTTGTCTCGTGGTGTGGGATATTGTTGCTTTGCCCTGCTTGTGTTACAATCAGAAGCTTGTTTGAAGAAACCCAAGTCGGGCGAAAATTCACAAGAAAGTAAATGTTGGAAAAGCAGTGGCCTGGGTCTTATGACTCCTTATATATATATATATATATATATATATATATTATATTAAGTTTAAAACATGGAGAGAGAGAGAGAGAGAGAGAGAGAGAGAGAGAGAGAGAGAGAGAGAGAGAAGAGGAGAGTCTTGAGGACGATTCAGCCAGCACTCTCAGCACTCTGTACTTCTGTATCAATCAACCGGCATCCATCATTGAGGGTCTCTCACGAGCCCCTCCCCCCCCCCCCCCCCCCCACCCCCTACCTTCCCTCTCCCCTCCACTCCTCCCCTCACAAGGTTGACACTTTGACACTTTGATATTTTATTGTCATTACCAAAGAGGTCTTTTGACAAGGGGGGAGAGGGTAACAGAACAATAACATTTCTCTTTTCTTTCCTGCAAACAAATAGTACATATTCATTCCTAGTTTGTATCAAATCAAAGGTTAACAAAAACAAATAAATTCGTAACATTTCCATATGCCTTCACGCATAGGAGTAATGCATTAGGTTTCTCTCTCTCTCACACACACACACACACACACACACACACACACACACACACACACACACACATAAGACTGACAGGACGATCCACTCAATCAAATGATGACATTGTATCTTACTGATTTCATCCACATGCGATGAATGTTATTATTCATTCATATATCTCATATAATGTATTATCTTAAACTTCACTATCCTTCATCTGTCTCATTTTTAATGCTTCTGCGATGAATTTCGCAATTGATTTAATTACAAGTTCATCATCTGGTGATAACACGACAGCGACGTTTTGTCTTTTCACTATATCTAACTGGAAAAATGAACAATTTGTCCGCACTTCATTATAAGAAGTACAGTGGATCAAAAAGTGTTCGTCGTCAATAATGTGTTCACATGCAGGACAAGGAGATTCTGTGGAAACAGAGAGAGAGAGAGAGAGAGAGAGAGAGAGAGAGAGAGAGAGAGAGAGAGAGAGAGAGAGAGAGAGAGAGAGAGAGAGAGAGAGAACTAATGTTTTAAAGAGAACAAAAATTAATATCTTCCACAAGATTTTTTTTTTGGTTGGTTTCTTGGTTGTTGTTTTAAGAGAATGCCCTAAGAAACAGCGAGAGCAGAGCAGAGCAGAGCACAGAGAGAGAGAGAGAGAGAGAGAGAGAGAGAGAGAGAGAGAGAGAGAGAGAGAGAGTGAAAGAGGAGTCTCGAGTACGATTCAGCCAGCACTCTCTGCACTCTGTACTTCTGTATCAATCAACCGTCATCCATCATTGAGGGTCTCTCACGAGCCCCCGCCCCCCCCCCCCCTCCAGACCCCCTCCACCTCTCCCCTTGGAAGGTCCCCCCCCCCTTCCTCCCCCCCATCTGTGCCCTTTTTCTCACGGACGTCAGGAAAGAAATCAATGGACATGTGTCGTCCACCCCCCTCCCCTACCTCTCTCTCTCTTGACACGAAGGCCAGGTGGACATTATCATCCCGCAGTCCTGCCTGGGTTGCCCTGACTAAAACACAGTGGTTTCAGTGGACGGGACAGACGCAGTGAGAGCTGTACTGGGGTGAGCCAATCCCTTTCCTCTCTGCAGTTCCAGGTTCACAAGCGTACCTCACCTTACTGATTTTTTTTTTTTTTTTTTTTGGGGGGGGGGGTCAGTTCAGAAGTTCACAAACTGAAAGAGAGGGGGGGGGGAGGGGCAGAGAGTGAGAGAGAGATGAACAGGAAGAAGGAAGGGAGGGAGGGAGGAGGCATGACGGAAGGAAAGGAGGAAGGAAGAGAGAGAGAGAGGAGGGGAGAGGAAGAAGAGAGGGAGGGGGCGAGATGGGGAAGGGAGGAGAGAGAACTGGGGGGGGGGGGAGGAGAGGGGGGGAAGGGAGGGAGAAACCAAGAAATAATCGACAACGCTGCAGCCATGGGGAGCCACAAAGGTGAATTCTCCCTCTACATCTGTTGTGCAAGAACCATTCATCATCAGGAGATCAAACAGAAAACAAAGATCTAGCAACGATTTTCCAAAACTGTTTACAACTTCATCCCTAGAAAGACGTTTTTACTCTGTCGACATCAACAACATCATTCTGTGCACTCTCCATGTAATCACACACTTGTTCATTCTTTGGCTGTTCGCTGCCTGTCCTGGCATTCACGTCAACACATATAATATAGAAAGCATTATCATATGGCGCAGACTGCAGTACATTGCCTTCAAGAATAAGTATTCCGTCTTTCAGTTCTGTCTGTCTATAGACTGGGCCTCCTCCTGAGACTATATAACAACCAACAAAAATCACATCTTTTTTCAAACCAAACACACATTGATTTATCAATTTTAACAACAACTGCATCATCACAATCGAGTTGAATATTTGTCATAAATTTCGCAAACACTTTCTTTATTTTATGAGTACCAAAACACCACCAGAACGTCTTCCATGACGTGACAGGTTTTGTTTTTAGCAGGAGCACTAAATGCAACATGTTCTTTGAAATGTAAACTGAAATCAAATGAATGATCAATGAACGCCTTCAACAAACATGTAATATAAAAACTTGTCACAAAATCAATGAAACAGTCGGCAAGTTTGGTTTTCAAAGTTTTCCACATTCTAATTCAGGAATGTCAGTTCAGATCTTTGATGATCAGGCCTGCCTAATTTTTTTTTTTTTTTTGGTGCTGGAACGTGACGTATGTCCTCCCAGCAATACGAGTGGTTTGTTCACATGAGCTGTCTGCCCCCCCCAAAGTAACTGTCTGTTGTTCTCTGCTGTCTGCTTCTAGGTGTCGATGTTGAGTTATCTGAACGCTGCCCCAGCGACTGCCCGCCCGTACGCGTAATATTGACGTTCTGGGATTCAGTGTCACTGGCTGTCATTGTGTCACTTTGAGAAGTTCCACGTAAATCACACTGTGAGAGAGAGGGAGGGGGAGGGAAGGAGGTGGTGGGAGAGAGAGCGAAAGAGAGAGAGAAGAGGATGGGAAGGAGAGAGAGGGGGATGGAGGGAGGAAGGAGGGAGTGAAAGAGAGAGTTGGAGGCGGGGAGGGAGGAAGGTTGAAAGAGGGAGGTGGAGGAAGGGAGGAAGTGAAGAAGAAGAAGAAGAAGAAGAAGAAGAAGAAGAAGAAGAAGAAGAAGAAGAGAGAGATGAGAGAGAGAGAGAGAGAGAGAGAGAGAGAGAGAGAGAGAGAGAGAGAGAGAGAGAGAGAGAGAGAGAAATAATGTTTCAAAGAGAACAAAAAAAAAAATGATGAACTTCAGCAAGTTTGTTGTTTGGTTGGTTAGTTGTTGGTTGTTGTTTTGTTGTTATTTTCAGAGCGTGTCATAAAAAAAAACCAACAGGAGCAGAGAGAGAGAGAGAGAGAGAGAAAGAGAGAGAGAGAGGAAGAGAGAGAGAAGAGAGAGAGAGAGAGAGAGAGAGAGAGAGAGAGAGAGAGAGAGAGAGAGAGAGAGAGAGAGAGAGAGAGAGAGAGAAGAGAGAGAGAGAGAGAAGGAGAGAGAGAGAGACAGACAGACAGACAGAGAGAGAGAAACAGCGAGATCAGAGAGAGAGAGGAGTTCAAGTACGATTCAGCCCAGCACCCTCAGCACTCTGTACTTTTGTATAAATCAACCGTTATCCATCATTCAGGGTTTCTCACGAGCCAGAGAAAGACAGATGCATACAGACAAAGAAAAGAGAGAGGGGGGGGGGGAGGGAGGGAGGGAGGAGGGAGAGGAGAGAAAGAAAGAGAAAGAAAGAGAAGAGAGAGGAGAGGAAGGGAGGAAGGGAGGGAGAGAGAGAGAAGGAGAGGGTTGAAGGAAGGAGAAAGGTTGAAAGAGCAGAGGGAGAGGAGAGAGAGGAGAGAGAGAGAGAGAGAGAGAGAGAGAGAGAGAGAGAGAGAGAGAGAGAGAGAGAGAGAGAGAGAGAGAGAGAACTAATGTTTTGAAGAGAACAAAAATTGATCAACTTAAGGAAGTGTTTAGTTTGGTTGGTTGGTTGATTGTTTTTATTATTTCAAGAGCATGTCATAAAAACCAGTGAGAGCAGAGAGAGAGAGAGAGAGAAAGAAAGAGAGAGAGCAAGATCAGCGAGAGAGAGTGAAAGAGAGAGAGAGAGAGAGAGAGAGCACTAATGTTTCAAAGAGAACAAAAATTGATAAACTTAAGCAAGTTTTTTTTGTTTGATTGGTTGGTTGATTGTTGTTGTTGTTATTTCAAGAGCATGTCATAAAAACCAGCGAGAGCAGCAGAGAGAGAGAGAGAGAGAGAGAGAGAGAGCAAGAGCAAGATCAGAGAGAGAAGAGTCTCGAGTACGATTCAGCCAGCACCCTCA
>JADBJO010001297.1:397500-400000 GCA_016801955.1 Conus betulinus
GGAGAGAGAGGAGGAGAGAGAGAGAGAGAGAGAGAGAGAGAGAGAGGGGGGAGGAGTAAAAGAAAGAAAGAAAAAACAAACAGACAGAGAGAGGGGGAGTGGGGGGAGACACTAGAGACAGAGACACTGAGATAGATAAACAAAAGAGACAGGCAGACAGAGATACAAGCAAAGAGAGAGGGAGAGAGATTAAGAGAGACAAACAGAAAGACAAGCAAAAAGGCAGGACAGACAGACAAGCAAGGAGAGTGAGAGAGAGTGAGCGAGAGACTGAAAGAAAGTTGAGGGGGGGGGGGGGGGAGGGGGGGAGAGACAGACAGACAGACAGACAGAGAGACAGAGAGAGGGGGGGAGGGGGGGGTGTATATATTAAATGTTTATTTCTCATATCGTGACTAACACATAAAACTGAATGTTTTGGGGTGGGGGAGTTAATCTAAAACAGGGTGGAGGGGGGGGGGGGGGTCATTCTGGCGTGGTTTGTTTTTAACTCCCGGGAGTTAAATTTGGCAGTGCTAATTCTAACTCCCGTGGAGTTAAAAAGTGGAGGGGGGTTTAAATGGATCGTTACACCGGATCATGTTCTAGATCTTTCTTTTTTTACCGACGGAAACCGGACGAGAAGCATCGTGTGTGACCGCTCGTGAATAGCTTACTGATTGCCGCTTAACCGAGCCAGTGAGAAGTAGCAGTGAGTTTCTTTGTTTTTTTTTCATGTTTTGTTGGATCAGAAATCTTAGTGTACTAAAAGCGTCATAGGCGCTGGCACACAGCCCCCCCCCCCCCCCCCCCCCCTCTCTCTCTCTCTCTCTCTCTCTAAGGGGGATCGGTGAGAGGGCGGGTTAAAGGTATCCGTCGAGTTGGCGGTCGTGTGTTTGTGAGCTCTGTAATCGTTTTGTGAAATCAGGTATCTTGTAGTATTTCTTCAGTTCTGGAAACCTGTCTGCTGATAGACTGTGTGTCGTGTCTGCCTCTCTCTCTTGCTGTTTTGTGCGGTGTGTGGTGGCTTTCGTCCAGTGCACGTAAATTTCGTGATGAAGCGGGCAAAATACAGGGCCCGCCATGTGTTTTTTTTTTTTTCTAAGGTGTTGAGCTTACGAACAGACGTGACGGTGTCGTGTACTCCTCCTCTTTCTTTCGTGCATGAGTAATGTGATTCATTAGTGTGGTGACACAGAGTCAAATCCCGGTCCTCCTTAAATGGCACCTAAAGCATAGGCTCGAAGATTTACGTTGATATTTTATACATTATTTTAGTTTTTCAGCAACTTGTTTCGTTACCACACTTTCTTTTCGTTTTTACTTTTCTGCCCATCACTGGCTGCTTTGGGGGTGATGTTGGATTCCGGTTTTGAGCCCTTGGTGGTGAGAACACCATGTGACTCTGGGCTGTTGTATATTTCTATTGATGCCAAGGGACCCTGATACAATCAGCCGTGTCTCCCTGATGAGTCCGATCCAGCGGACGAAAGGCCTAGGAGCAGGCAATATGAATAGTTCTGTCTTCAAGGTGGATTAGGATGGTCTCCTTAGGCTGCTAGTGAAGGATTTCATGTTAATAATATATTTCCCTGACTTTATCCCTCCCCCTCTTCCCCTTTCCTGATTTGTTTTTCACACACACACACACACACACACACACACACACACACACACACACACACACTTTTTTCAGTTTTTTTTTTTTCGTTTTTTTTTTTAAATCCCTCCCCTTCTTCCCTCCACTCTCATGACATCAACATCCAAAAGCAGCATGCACCTATCCGACACCGCAACACACAGCCCACTATACTATATCCTCCACGAACATACACTCACACTGCCATAACCCCCCCCCCCCCCTCCACCTAACTTACAGCTAACTTCCTTTCCCCCCTCCCTACAACCTCTCCATTTACTACTACATCAGTTAATTCTTGACTCAGATATCTATTCCCTCCCTCTTTTCCATCATATTTTCTTTTAATTTCATTTACTATCTCCTCTGCATGTTTTTTCTTCCCTCTTCCCTATGCATAGTGTGTATGTAGATGGAGTTGTAGGTGTATGAGTCCCTCCCCTCCCCACCCCCCCCCCCCACCCCCCACCCTCTCCCTGTTGTTTTAGACATGTTTATACCCTTTTTTCTCATCAATCATTTCCATTTTCTCTCCAATCAGTATTATCAACACGAACATTATTACACTTATATAACTAGTGCCATTATTATCATCATGCAACAATACTGTTTACTTTTCCAGTAATACTGTTGACATGAGTTTCCCTTCCCTCTTCCCTGTGCATTTGTGTGTAAATGTAGGTATATGACCCCTTCCCCCTCATCCCCCCTCAACCTCCACCCCCCACCCCCCACCCCCCCCCCCGCTCTCCCCTGTCTCAATAGTTATGATAGCCCTTCACTCATTGCTCACTTCCATTTCTTTCAAACCATTACTATTGGCAGCAGCAGCATCACTACATGTACCACTGTCATTATGATCACCACCAAATAGTTTCGTTT
>JADBJO010001297.1:405000-412500 GCA_016801955.1 Conus betulinus
GAAGGACACACACACACACACACACACACACACACACACACACACACACACACACACACACACACACACACTGGCATACACAGATAAATCGTTCAGAAGCGTGTGTGCATATTCTGAAAAAAATTCAGTCTGTGTGAGAGAGACAGACAGACAGACAGAAAGAGAGAGACAGACAGAGAGAGAGAGAGAGAGCGCGAGAGCAGTTTAGAAATGCTAACACAAGCTGTCACTATTCATTCCTTTGGTAACGATTTCCGTATATTCGATCTGTCAGACTGAAAGACCTACATGCTCCTATGGGCACAGCAAGAATATGCCAGGCTTAATTTGTATCAGTCAGTGCCTACATGTGGTAAAATATGATCTAGTAGAATTGTAACGTTTGTTGCCTTTTTAGTTGTACGGACTTTGAACATAAATGCCATTTTACTGTAGGCTGACTGCTTGTGTGTAGAGGTCAGGTTTTTATGAAAGAGAGTGGGACTCCGTGCATTCTGAGAGAGAGAGAGAGAGAGAGAGAGAGAGAGAGAACTATGTATTAAAAAAATCAAATTCTATGAGTAAAACGTCCTTGCTCGTCTCAACAGGTAAAAGACGGGAGGAGGCGGCGGAAGAGCGGGACAAACTATCAGGTAAGACACACACACACACACACACACACACACACACACACACACACACACACACACACACACACACACACACACTGATCGACCATCCACAAGGAACGCAGATGTTTTTAGGCCAGATGACATTCACGGCTAACATGCACGTCAAAAAATAAATAGGTGGCAAAAAACGGGGATTTGCGAACGAAGAAGAAACCAACGAACGAAATTCACCTATTGAGGGTAAAGAAATAAATAAGCATAACTTCTTTTGTACATCCACTCCTCTGGGCCAAGAGAATAAAGCAAGTAAATGGGGGGGGGGGGGGGGGGGGCAAGTAGAAGTATTTTCAACAACGAATGTGGATTGGTAGACAGACTCGCAGATAGGTAGATGGATAGATAGACAGACAGGCAGGGCAAACACATAGATATACAAGTAGGTAGACAGGTATACAGATAGATAGATAGACAGATAGATAGATGCTCAGATTGTTCAGGTAGAAGACACTAGCCTAGAGTTCTTTTCAAGTTTTATTTTTTTTTTTTTAGATTCCATTGCTAAACTCCAAGAACAGTTTTTTTAAAAAATCAAACTAATCAAACAAGTGGAGTTGGGAGCGAGCATGTATAGAACACCACAGTGATACCGCCAGAACAACAACGTATTTAGATGGACAGTGGACATTTCCTCTTTTTTTGTTTTACGTCAGGTGCAGCAGGATTCGAACGTGGAACACTTGACTTGCAACGGCTAAACCTAGAGTCGTTAAATACTAGTCAGATACAAGTGATTCGGATCAAATGGGGCGTCCCTGCTACTCGTCAACAACTTCAAACTCAAGAATGATGATGACAATAACGTTAATATAAACTGTGCATAATGTTGGTGATGGTAATGGTTATAACGACGATGATGATGTCGACACCGACAGCATTGCTGTCAGTCAAGATAAACTACGATTACAAAAAATAGCCTGACAAAGCATTCAAAAAAATGTCACACACTTGTAATAATACTGCTAATAACCACACAGTCACGTGTTTTCAACGAGAGTTTTGACATCTGACCGTTGGGCAACGCCCAGCGGATTCATGAACAATGTGCATTTCACAACAGTGGTTGAAAACATGTGGTGCGCGCGCTGAGTCTTTGTTCATAGAGAATATAGTGTCTAGTGTTTTACTATTTCAGAGTGGTGATTCAGATAGATGAAGCCTCTGTAAGTTGGTAGTACTAGTGACTTTAAATTCCTAACGTCGGTTCTTTGGATTTTTGAAGTCCTGTCTTGATTTGTTGCTGTACTACATTGATGGTTTACTGGGTACTGAACAACACATCACTTTTTAAATGTTTGCATTTATGCTGTTAAGCTGTGTTCAGGATTAAGTTTGGCATGTCATACTTGGAGGTATTGAGGGCTAATGTTTTGGGGGGCCATGCAATGTTGCATCAGAGTGAGTGTTTTTAGACGGAAAGTTGTATATTGCTGCATGTTGTATTCAACCTTAACTGCATTTCCTATCTTAATTTTATTTCATTTTAAATTGGATGTTTGCCTGATATGGACTTTGCGAGATATGGATGTAGTTTACTTGACATAAATTTTTGACCCTATGCAAAGTTATGATGCTCGAAGTCCCAAATGTTTTGAATAATATGCTGATGGTATAACAATGACCATGAAACAGATATACTCTGAGTAGCTGTAAGAGTGTCGGGAGTTGATTGTGTGACCATGTCGGTCCTGCCTAACGTGATTTACTTCTTTATTTCAAGAGTCGTGATTTGCTTATGTGCTATTTTGGTCGTGCCTGATTTTTACCACTTCATGTTTCATATGGTGATTTTAAATCTGAGATATCTTGATTGTGTTCAATACTTATTTTCATAAAACAGTAATAGTGTTGTCTTTGGCCCTGGTGGCAAGAATTCTTCTTTATATAGTTCTGCAAATCTGCAGCTGTGTGTATATACGGTAATACATTTCATCTATTGACGATGATAAAATATTTTTTGTATTTAATACCACTGACTATGATCTTTGATCGTGTGATTGGTGGGGAAAATTAATTCAAAGTTTTTGTGTGAATTCTGAAATTGGTTTCAGTTTTTTTTTTTTTCTAAAATTTTCTGGCCTTCGTCCATACAATTTTAACTCCAGGAAGTGAGTGTCATGATGTCATGGGGTCGTGAGTTTTATTGTATATTTAATTTTCTAGAATGGGCCCATGGTTTTTATGCTTGACAAAGGTTTTACAAATAAACCGAAAATTTGCAATATGCACATTGAGTGTTGGTGGTTTTTACTGTTCAGTACTTAATTTTTTTTTTTAGCCAAAGTGGGCCTTTAAAATTTGGACTAGTTTTTTTGTGTGGATGAGTACATTCTTTCAACTGTTTAAAGCTTGCAGTCTATATGCATGTGTGTGTGTGTGTGTGTGTGTGTGTGTGTGTGTGTGTGTGTGTGTGTGTGTGTGTGTGTGTGTGTGACACTGTGGTCTGTGTGACTACAGGTAATTGGCGCTTCGTGTGCTTTGTGCTGGTAGTGGGGAAGACCTCTGTTCTCACAGACAATGTTAGTGTGTCAGGTGGGAATAGGACCTCTAAGAGGAAAGTTGTTTTCGAAAAAAAAAAAATGTCTCAAATGAAAAAGAAGTTGAGTGGAGGAAAAGAGGTCAGGAACATAAAAATTAAAAAAAAAAAAAGACGAAGAAGAATACTGTCGACAAGTTCACAAAAAGGGAAAAAAAAAAGGAACAGAAGAAAAGAAGAAGAGAAGAGAGGAGGAGAAGGAGAATAAGAAAAGAAGGTCAACAAGAAGAAGTCGAAGTGGAAGAAGACAAAGAAGAAGAAGAAAAGGAGAAGGAGAATAAGGAGAAGGGGAAGAAGAAGAAGTCGAAGAGGAAGAGAAAGAAGAAGAAGAAGAAAAAGAAGAACTGATGACTGGAGGTGAACGTGTAGAAAGGGTGAGACTATCAGTGAGACTACGAAGAGTGAAGAGTGTGAGAAAGAAGAAGAAGAAAACTGAGAACTGATGACTGGAGGTGAACGTGTAAAGAAACTTAGGACTATCAGTGAGCACTTCAGAGAGAGAAAGTGTGCAAGAGGAGACTGGGTGGTACCTGTGGAAAGATAACTTAGGGATTCACGAACTTTCCAGGTCATGGGTTCCATTAAGAGGAAATGTATCTGATGAATGTAGGTTTTCTTTGTGCTGAAAGGTATCCATGTCATTTAAGAATAGGTATGACAGTTGTGGAGAAACATTCTCATTTTGAATGGGGTTACAAAGAAAGACTCATTTTGAGGGGTACAAAGAGAGAATTTCTACTGTATATGGAAATGTGTATGTGAAAGGTGTTCTTAATATGTCGATGAAGGTGTGAACTGTTGACATATTGTGGTTGTGTTATTTATGAAATTATAGAGTAAAATTATATATTTATCTGAGTTTGTTGCGGAGTCGGATAGTGCTAGTTATCATACGTAGTTAAGATGCTGTGGTGACGGTCTAGTTTGTTTAAAAAGAAAGTTGTAAATTGTGCGTGCGTGCGTCGTGACCCCACCCATAACATCACAGTTACGTATGTGTGGTCCTCTGTTCAGCCCAGGCAGTATACAAGCTTTGAATGCATGTGGTTCTTTTCTGAATCTGTCAGGAGAGATACCGCCCTTGAAGCTGACACTATGGATCGTCGGTGCGTTTTTTCTCTGTCTGCATAATAGCGGCAGTAGTAGCCTTCACGGTGTTTCGATGTCTGCGACCAAAGCCGTCATCCAGCATGGAAAACGGCACTGCAAGTAAGTGAAGAAGTTCTTATTCGATCTTTCCTCTTTAAAATATTCTTGCGTGTGAAGTGAATAATGCTGTCATATTTTTATTTTCATATTCATAAAAACATTTTGAAAAATTATTGCTAAATCTCGGTCCAGAAACGTTGACAAACGAATCACAAGACAAAACACGACGCGTTTTTCGACCTATTAGGTCTTCTTTCAGGCCAGATACAAACCACTCAGGACAACGAAAATGAACGAGCAATCACTTATCTTCATCCGATTCGGCGCAAGATGGGCGTTGCGATACGTTTGTCAACGTTTTTCTTTGGCAGAGCTTTAGCAGTAATTTTTCAAATTTGTTTAGATTTCCGCCTGCAGTCGCCTCATTAGATCTGTTTTCATGAAAGTTTTTAGTAACTGTTCTAATTCATGATTTTAGTCAAAATGAACAGTATTCAATGTAGCGTAAAAAGAGGATAAATTCGCTCATGGCCGATCAGTAAATCGTTGAAGTTGTAAATCCGTTGTAAATCAACAGTGTCACTGGCGTTCGTATCAACAGAGAGAAATAAATCAGAAATAGTAATAAAACGTTGATACACGTTGATCAGTAAATCACGATCACAAATTTACAGTATCAAGTCTGTGAAATGATGATTATACGTTGATCAGTAACATCACAATCACGAATTTACAGTATCAAGTCTGTGAAATGATTATACGTTGATCAGTAACATCACGATCACAAATTTACATCAAGTCTGTGTTTAAAAAAAAAAACATAAACAAGACAACAAACAACAACAAACGTGTTGGTGTAGACTGAAACTCTTTAGGGATAAAGATCAGCTACATGTCGGTTCCCAGACCCGTTTCTCTGGGCAGTGCAACAGCGCACAAATCAAAGAACCAGTCTGAATGTGTTACAATTTATGATGCATGAAATGCATGCGAGCATCGGAAATAGATGAGATTTCTGTTTTGACTCCATATCGCCATTATCATTGTCATTTCATCTTTCTTCTTCTTCTTCTTCTTCTTCTTTCTTTTTTTTTTTTTTTTTTTTAAAGCAGCGGCGAAGTGGATTCGCCATTGAAATAGCTAAATCACAGAAAGGATCGTTTAAACGTAGTCTTTATTTTTCACCTTTGTCTTTCTTTATTCAGTTTCAAAGTAAGATGACTGAAGGCGGAAATCGACGCAAATTTTGAAAAGAAAGGGTATTAGTTTCCGCCAGACAATACAGACAAACAGATTATAGGGAAAAAAACATGAGGCATTTCGACCTCTTGGGTCTTCTTCAGGCAAACACAAACAACGTTTAGGACAATGAAAACGAAGAACGAGCAACCACCTATCTCCGTATATTCAGCGCAAAATGGGTGTGGATGAAAACGACGCCGTTGAGAAGGGGACCATGGGAGTTAAAATGATAATGATGACAATGATGATAATAATTATAACAATAGCAATGATAGTGATGATAGTAACGATGATGAAAATATTTAAATGATAAGAGGAGGACCACTGGTTTCTTTCGGTGATAATATTATGACGATGATAGTTGTAGTATCAATAGTGGCTAAACAAAGTAGGGGGAGAAAGGAAATGGGTTGGAGGGTAGTAGAACAGCAGGGTTTGTTTGTGTGTGTGTGTGTGTTTGTATTTATGGACATGTCAACTCTTTTCTCATTGATCATTTCCATTTCTTCAACACCTATTACTGTGTTAATACCAACATTATTTCGCGTATGACAATGACCATCATCAAATGGTGCTGTTTACTTTGTGTGTGTGTGTGTGTGTGTGTGTGTGTGTGTGTGTGTGTGTGTGTGTGTGTGTGTGTGCGTGCGTGCGTGCGTGCGTGCGTGTGTGTGTGTAAAACCATGACACCAAAGGCCCGTGCATGCATTATGTCTAAAACTAGACCAGCAAAACAAAGAGAGGACATGGGCACCGCGTGAATGATCCATTTCTCTCGTGACAGCACTTGAAACAGGCTGCATGGGGAGGTTCAGGTCCTGCTTTTCCGCTCCTTGCGGACGAGGTCAACGCCGACCAGTGTCTCCCCAACAGGAAGACCCAGTCCAGACCTCCAGGCCCCTGGTGCCGTCGGCCCCCATGCCAGACGACGCAACCAGCGCAGTGTAGACTACATGCCCACCCACCCGCAGAAAGCTTGCCTGATAGTGTGCTTGCGTGCTTGCGTATCCTTGTAGGTTAATTGTATTTTTGTTTTTTGTTTTGGCTTTGTTTGGTTTTTTTTTAATGTGTAGAGTCCATTTGAGTTGGTTTTAGTAATTCTTGTAGTAGCACAGTCATTTGAGTTAAGCTTTCTGAAATATTCGCAATGATTATTTAAGTATACTTGGAATCTCTTCGTATTGTTGCATTTGCATGAGTCTTCTGATACTTTGTGTCTTTCCTACTGTTGGCTTCCTCTCTGTTCATACTGTTACATTTACTCGAGTCGTCCTTGATGTTGTCGTTGTTCTTGAACACTGATTCCATCTCTGACATTCCCAACAGATGCTTGTTTTCTAGGTCTGTCTGTGTGTCTGTCGCACTGTTTGCCTCGTGACTGTAATTTCATGAGTGGCCTTTTCGTTTCGTTGTTGTTTTCGCCTGGTTGAAGTTATGAAGAAATGGGTCTGCTTTCTGTGCGCACTGTTTTATTTGCTTGCTGTAACTCATTTTAAGATTGCTGCTGCTTTCCTGCTAGGTTTTGTATTTCCAGGTTTTTTTTTTTCTCTTTTTTTTTTGTTTGTTTGTTTGTTTTGTTTTGTTTTTAAAGAGAGGAGGAGTAGGGATGACTACAATGGGGGAACTTTGTTAGAGCTTGTTACGTTGCCTGACAAGTAAAGTCAATTATGTATTTGCAAGCGAACCACCATTTTGAGCCATGTTCACGTTCACGAAGTCAAATGAATCTGCGATCACAGTTGCCATGGCAATCCGTCATCTGACCTTCGACTGAACTGAACCAAACTTATATAAACGCAAAAATAAAATCAAAACTTATGATTGGAATCTCCATTAAAGTTCAGTATGTCGCCCAAGAGGGCTGTTTTTTGTCTGGTATCCTGTAGGCCCATTTCAAAGATCAGA
>JADBJO010001297.1:417500-425000 GCA_016801955.1 Conus betulinus
CAAAGAATAGAAATAGAAAATGATGGGGGGGGGGGAGGAAGGAAGAAGGAGGTATTACACAACTATCTGTACAAAGACAACAACACAGACAGACTGGCAATGACAAAGAAGAAAAAAGAAAATAACGTAGGGGAGGGAGGGGAGGAGGTATCACAGAATTTTCTCTACAAAGACAGCAACACAGAGAGAATGGCAATGACAATGAAAAAAATATAAGATGATGGAGGGGGGGAAGAAGGAGGTATCACACAACTTACACTACAAAGACAACAACACAGACAGAATGGCAATGACAAAGAAAAAAATGATGGGGAGGGGGGGGGGAGGGGGGGGGAAGAGACGGAGGTATCACACAATTATCTGTACAAAGACCACAACATAGACACAATGGCAATGACAAAAAAAAAAAAAATTGAAAATGATGGATGAGAGGGGAAGAAGAAGGAGGTATCACACAAATACTCTACAAAGATCACAACACAGACAGAATGGCAAGGAAAAAGAAAAAAAAACAACAGAAAATGATGGGAGGGGGGAGGGGAAAGAAGGAGGTATCACACAACGATCTGTAAAAAGACTACAACACAGGGAGAGTGGCAATGACAAAAAAAAAAACAGAAAATGATGGAGGGAAGGGGGGGAAGAAGGAGGTATCACACACGATCTGTAAAAAGACTACAACACAGACAGAACTGGCAATGACAAAGGAGAAAAATACATGAACATGACGGGGAGAGGGGGGGGGGGGGGGGGGGGGGGGGGGTTGGACAAGAAGGAGGTATCACACAACTATCTGTACAAAGACCACAACACAGACAGAATGGCAATGACAAAGGAAAAAACTAAAACATGATGGGGAGGGGAGAGGGGGAGAAGGAGGAATGACACTTCTATCTGTACAAAGACAAAAGCACAGAGAATGCCAAAGACAAAGAAAAAAAACAGAACATAATAAAGGGGAGGCGGGGGAAGAAGGAGGCATCACACAACCATCTGTACAAAGATAACACAGACAAAATGCCAAACACAAACAAAAAAAAAAAAAGAAAATGATGAAAAGAGGAGAGGGGGGGGGGGGGTGGGTGGGAGAAGGAGGTATCATACAACTTAGTCTACAAAGACCACAACAAAGACAGAACGGCAATGACAAAGAATGATGGAAGGGAGGAGGGGGGAGAAGAAGGTATCACACAACTTACACTACAAAGACAGCAACACAGACAACATGGCAATGACAAGAGAAAAAAAAAAGAAAATGAGGAGGGGGGAGAGAATGAGGTATCACACAGCTCTCTGTAAAAAGACAACAATACTGGTAGAATGACAAAAAGACGAAAAAAAAAAAAAAAAAAGAAATGGATGGAGGGGAGGGGGAAGGGAGAAGGAGGTATCACACAACTATCTGTACAAAGATCACAACACAGACACAATGGCAAAGACAAAGAAAAAAAATAGAAAGTGACGGAGGGGGGGGGGAGGGAGAGGAGGAGGTATCACACAACTTAGTTTACAAAGGCCACAACACAGACAGAATGGCAATGACAAAGAGAAACGATAGACAAAGATGGAGGGGAGGGGGAAGGAGGAGGTATCACATAACTATATGTTTAAAGACCACAACACAGACACAATGGCAATGAAAACATAGAAAAAGATGGAGCGGGGGGGGGAAAGAAGGGGGTATTACACAACCATCTGTACAAAGACCACAACACAGACAGAATGGCAATGACAAAGAAAAAAAAGATGAAAGGGAGGGGGAGGGGAGAAGGAGGTGTTACACAACTTACACTACAAAGGCAACAACACAAACAGAATGGCAAAGACAAAGAAAAAAAAAGAAAATGATGGAGGGGAGGGGGGTGAAGGGGGCATCACACAACTATCTGTTTAAAGACCACAACACAGACAGAATGGCAATGACAAAGAAAAAAAAATGATGTGGGGGGGGGGGGGGGGGGGGGGGGGGGGGGGGAGAGAAGAAGATATCACAGAATTTACTCTACAAAGACAGCAACACAGAGAGAATGGCAATGATAATGAAAAAAAAGAAAATGATGGGAGGGGGAAGAAGGAGGTATCACACAATTTACACTACAAAGACAACAACACAGACAGAATGGCAATGACAAAGACAAAAACGAAAATGAGGGGGGGGGGGGGGGGGGGGGGAGACGGAGGTATCACACAATTATCTGTACAAAGACCACAACGTAGACACAATGGCAATGACAAAGAAAAAAAAATAGAAAATGATGGAGGGGGGAGGGAAAGAAGAAGGAGGTATCACACAAATACACTACAAAGACCACAACACAGACAGAATGGCAATGAAAAAGAAAAAAAAAAAAAATAGAAAATGTTGGAGGGGGGGGGGGGGAAGAAGGAGGTATCACACAACTATCTGTAAAAGCACTACAACACAGACAGAATTGGCAATGACAAAGGAGAAAAATAGAACATGATGGAGGGGAGAGGGGGAGAAGGAGGCATGACACATTTATCTATACAAAGACAAAAACACAGACAGAATGCCAAAGACGAAGGAAAAAAAAAAAAACAGAAAAAATATGAAGGGGAGGCGGGAGAAGAAGAGGAGGTATCACACAACTATCTGTACAAAGACAACACAGACAGAATGCCAAAACACAAAACAAATGATGGGAGAGGAGGGGGAGGGGGGGGGGGGGGGGGGTATCATACAACTTAGTCTACAAAGACCACAACACAAACAAAATGGCAATAACAAAGAAACAATATAGAAAATCATGGAAGGGAGGAGGGGAGAAGAAGGTATCACGCAACTTACACTACAAAGACAGCAACACAGACAAAATGGCAATGACAGAGAAAAAAATGAGGGGGGGGGAGAGAGAGAGAGAGAGAGAGAATGAGGTATCACACAGCTGTCTGTAAAAAGACAACAATACTGGCAGAATGGCAAAGACAAAAAAAATAGAAAATGATGGAGGGGAGGGGGGAGGGAGAAGGATGTATCACGCAACTATCTGTTTAAAGATCACAACACAGAGACACAATAGCAATGACAAAGAAAAAAATAGAAAGTGACGGAGGGGAGGGGGAGGGAGAAGAAGGAGGTATCACACAACTTAGTTTACAAAGACCACAACACAGACAGAATGGGAATGACAAAGAAAAAAGATAGACAAAGATGGAGGGGAAGGGGGAAGAAGTAGTTATCACACAACTATCAGTTTAAAGACCACAACACAGACACAATAGCAATGGCAAAAATAGAAAAAAAAAAGATGGAAGGGAGGGGGAGGGAGAAGGAGGTATTACACAACCATCTGTACAAAGACCACAACACAGACAGAATAGCAATGACAAAGAAAAAAAATGATGGAAGGGAGGGGGGAGAGGGAGAAGGAGGTGTCACACAACTTACACTACAAAGACAACAACACAGACAGAATGGCAAAGACAAAAAAAAAAAAAAAAGAAAATGACGGAGGGGGAGGGGGGGGTGTAGGAGGTATCAGACAACTATCTGTTTAAAGACCACAACACAGACAGAATGGCAATGACAGAGAGAAAAAAAGTAAATGATGTGTGTGTGTGTGTGTGGGGGGGGGGGGGGGGGGGGGGTAGGGGAGGAGATATCACAGAAATTTACTCTACAAAGACAGCAACACAGAGAGAATGGCAATGATAATGGGGAAAAAAGAAAATGATGGAGGGGGAAGAAGGAGGTATCACACAATTTACACTACAAAGACAACAACACACAGACAGAATGGCAATGACAAAGAAAAAAAAATGATTGAAGGGAGAGGGGAAGACAGTGGTATCACACAATTATCTGTACAAAGACCACAACATAGACACAATGGCAATGACAAAGAAAAAAAAGTGATGGAGGGGAGGGAAAGAAGAAGGAGAAGTATCACATAAATACTTTACAAAGACCACAACACAGACAGAATGGCAATGGAAAAAAGGGGGGAAAAATAGAAAATGATGGAGGGGAGGGGGAAGAAGGAGGTATTACACACAACTATCTGTAAAAAAGACTACAACACAGACAGAATGACAATGACAAAAAAAATAGAAAATGATGGAGGGGAGGTGGGAGAAGAACGAGGTATCACACAACTATCTGTAAAAAAAAGTATACAACACAGACAATGATGAAGGGGAGCCTGGGGGAGGGGGGGGGGGGGGGGGCAAGAAGGAGGTATCACACAACTATCTGTAAAAAGACAACAATACTGGCAGAATGACAGAGACGAAAAAAAAATAGAAAATGATGGAGGGGAGGGGGAAGAAGAAGGAGGTATCATACAACTATCTGTTTAAAGATCACAACACAGACACAATGGCAATGACAAAGAAAAAAAAATAGAAAGTGATGGAGGGGAGGTGGAGGAGAAGGAGGTATCATACAATTATCTGTACAAAGATCACAACACAGACACAATGGCAATGACAAAGAAAAAATAGAAAGTGATGGAGGGGAGGGGGAGGGAGAAGGAGGTATCACACACAACTTAGTTTACAAAGGCCACAACACAGACAGAGTGGCAATGACAAAGAAAAAAGATAGACAAAGATGGAGGGGAGGGGGGAAGGAGGGATATCACACAACTATTTGTTTAAAGACCACAACACAGACACAATGGCAACGAAAACATAGAAAAATGATGGAGGGGAGCGGGGAGAGAAGGAGGTATTACACAACCATGTGTACAAAGACAACAACACAGACAGAATGGCAATGACAAAGAAAAAAAAAAGAAAAATGATGGAAGGGGGGGGGGGGGTGAAGGAGGGTATCACACAACTATCTGTTTACAAAAAACCACAACACAGACAGAATGGCAATGACAAAGAAAAAAAAAAGAAAATGATGTGTGGGTGTGTGTGTGTGGGTGTGGGGGGGGGGGGGGGGGGGGGGCAGAAGAAGGAGATATCACAGAATTTACTCTACAAAGACAGCAACACACAGACAGAATGGCAATGACAAAAAAAAAAAAAAAAGAAATGACGGAGGGGGGGAAGAAGGAGGTATCACACAATTTACACTACAAAAGACAACAACACAGACAGAATGGCAATGACAAAGAAAAAAAATGATTAAGGGGGGGGGGGGGGAGACGGAGGTATCACAATATCCGTACAAAGACCACAACATAGACACAATGGACAAAGAAAAAAAAAAGGAAAATGATGGAGGGGAGGGGAAAAGAAGAAGGAGGTATCACACAAATACTCTACAAAGACCACAACACAGACAGAATGGCAATGAAAAAGGAAAAAAAAATAGAACATGTTGGAGGGGAGAGGGGAAGAAGAAGGAGGCATGGCACTTCTATCTGTACAAAGACAAAAAACACAGACAGAATGCCAAAGACAAAGAAAAAAAAAAACAAAAAACTGAAGGGGAGGCGGGGGGGGAAGAAGAAGGAGGTATCACACAACTATCTGTACAAAGACAAAAACACAGACAGAATGCCAAACACAAAGAAAAAAAATGATGGAGAGGAGGGGGGGGAGGGGGGGGGGGGGTATCACACACCTTAGTCTGCAAAGACCACAACACAAAACAAAATGGCAATGACAAGGAAAAAATATAGAAAATCATGGAAGGGAGGAGGGGAGAGAAGGAGGTATTACGCATCTTACACTACAAAGACAACAACACAGACAAAATGGCTATGACAGAGAAAAAAAAAAAAAAAATGAGGGGGGGGGGGGGGGAGAGAAGAATGAGGTATCACACACAGCTCTCTGTAAAAAGACAACAATACTGGCAGAATGGCAAAGACGAAAAAAAAAAAAAAAAAAAAAAGAAAATGTGGAGGGGTGGGGGAGGGAGAAGGAGGTATCACACAACTATCTGTTTAAAGGCCACAACATGACAGAATGGCAATGACAAAGAAAAAAAAAAAATGTAGGGGGGGGGGGGGGGGGGGGGAGAAGAAGGAGATATCACAGAATTTACTCTACAAAGACAGCAACACAGAGAGAATGGCAATGACAATGAAAAAAAAAAAAAGAAAATGATGGAGGGGGGAAGAAGGAGGTATCACACAACTTATACTACAAAGGCAACAACACAGACAGAATGCCAATAACAAAGACAAAAAAAAAGATTGAGGGGGGGGGGGAGAGAAGACGTAGGTATCACACAATTATCTGTACAAAGACCACAACATAGACACAATGGCAATGACAAAGAAAAAAAATAGAAAATGATGGAAGGGAGGGGAAGAAGAAGAAGGTATATCACACAATTATCTGTACAAAAGACCACAACACAGACAGAATGGCAATGAAAAAGGAAACAAATAGCAAATGATGGAGGGGAGGGGGGAAGAAGGAGGTATCACACAACTATCTGTAAAAGGACTACAACACAGACAGAATGGCAATGACAAAGGAAAAAAATAGAACATGATGGAAGGGAGCGGGGGGGGGGGGGGGAGAGACAAAAAGGAGGTATCACACAACTATCTGTACAAAGACCACACAAACAGAAAATGGCAATGACAAAGGAAAAAAAAAAAAAACATGATGGAGGGGAGAGGGAAGAAGGGGGGCATGACACATCTATCTGTACAAAGACAAAAACACACAGACAAAATGCCAGATACAAATGAAAAAAAAAAAACAGACATAATGAAGGGGAGGCGGGGAAAGAAGGGAGGTATCACACAACTATCTGTACAAAGACAACACAGACAGAATGCCAAACACAAAGAAAAAAAAAAGAAGAAAATGATGGAGAGGAGCCGGGGGGGGGGGGGGGGGGGGGAGGAGGTATCACACAACTTGGTCTACAAAGACCACAACACAAACAGAATGGCAATGACAAAAAGAAAAAAATCTAGAACATGATGGAAGGGAGGAGGGGAGAAGGAGGTACCACACAGACAAAATGGCAAAGACAAAAAAAATAAAAAAAATGATGGAGGGGAGGGGGGGGGGGGGGGGGGGGGGGGGGGGAGAAGGAGGTAGCACATGACTATTTGTACAAAGATCACAACACAGACACAATGGCAATGACAAAGAAAAAGAATAGAAAATGATGGAGGGAGAGGGGGAGGGAGAAGGAGGTATCACACAACTTAGTTTACAAAGACTACAACACAGACAGAATGGCAATGACAAAGAAAAAAATAGAAAATGATAGACGGGAGGGGGGGAGGAGGAGGTATATCACACAACTATCTGTACAAAGTCCACAACACAGACAGAATGGCAATGACAAAAAGATAAGGAATTAAAAGAAGGGGTTAGGGGAGGGGGTGGGGGTGGGGAGATAAGACATGTATCAGACAACTAGCTTAACAGAGACCTCAACACAGACAGAATCAAAATGACCAAAAATAAGAATGATGGAGAGGGGGACGGAGGGGCAGAGGAGGGGGGGGGGGGGAGGAGGAAGGTATGTATCACAAACTAAATGTACAAAGACTACAGCACAGACAGAATGGCAATGACAATGGATGAGGGGCTGGGGAGAAGGGATGGAGG
>JADBJO010001297.1:427500-440000 GCA_016801955.1 Conus betulinus
ACACCGGATCCGCTGTAGCAGTTAGTCTACAGTATCGCGTTTGGTGAGGAAGCCGACTGGCTAATTTCATCATCTCCATTCACACGCAGGGACAATGTGCTCGCGCGCCCCGCTCACTCTCCGCCCCTTCCTCCCCAAAAAGGAAATGTGGGCAGAACATGCCCAAGTATGGACACGCTTCGCATTCCTTTCTAACCATCTGTACATGCGTGCACATTGCGCGAAATGAGTGAAACACGGAGATCGTGTGCCAACGGGCGTAGAAGTTCAAATCATGTTAACTGCGGAGGAGCATAGGCGGGCTGGGAGGGGGGGGGGAGGGGAGGGGGGAGGGGGTTATTGTTGTCACTCGCTATTCTTTTCTTTCACAAAAGGCATTAAACGCTTAGAGGCAAAGGGACTTGTGTCGTAGTATACAAATAGGTAATAGACCCATTAACCAGTGTGCCTTACCCACCGCACATGGTCGAACTGTGTCAAGAAGGACGAAGTGGTCAGGTGACAGTAGACACCTAAGGTAGTAGGGGTCCGGACCTTCCCGATAATGAGAGGGGGGAGGGACGTAACCACTAGGACCTCGGTGCATCAAGTGGGCGCTACATACTCAGTCAGCTGAGGTCGCTTTGTAAACAGTAATTGAAGAGCATGAGTCTTGGGCTCGTTCAGATGGTATTGCCGTGGGGCACTGTGTTGGTTCTATTGTCAGGCTGGTTGAATGCATGTGGACGTTGTTGTAGCTCTCTCTAAGATAATTACCGTGTTAAGTGACCCCCGAAGTCGGCGGGAATTTTCGATGTCCATTTGGTGCCAAGTGTTTGTTTGCTAACAATTAGGTAGGGACGTGTGTAAATGCTGATGTGTAGAAGAATGTAGCGAATGGAGAATTCAGGGTACTTGTGAACAGGGGGGGTTGAGAAGCAGCATGGACAAAGGCATGTCCCGAAGGGGGATCCTTTGTTTGCATCCCTATATAAACTGAGGGAGAACAACACCAGGAGAGAGAAGAACACCACGGAGAGAGAGAGAACAGAGAGAGAGAGAGAGAAGGAGGAGAGAGTGAGCAGGACGGACTAGGGTCGAGAGAAACGTGGTCTGGGAGATAGAAGAGACAGCAAAGTCTTAGGGTTAAGAGACAAGCTGGAAGAGAAGAAACCTAAGTTTGAAGCCCAGAGGTGGGGTGAAGACAGACAAACTGAATTTGAACCCAGAGGTGGGTGAAAGAGACGAAGAAGAAGAGTTCTACGTCGAGATCCCAGAGACGACCACGAAGACCCAGTCCTGAAACCTGGAGCCAGTCAACCAAGGGGCGTCACCATCAAGCAGTGCTGAAGAAGAAGACGTGAAGAGACTTTTTCAAGAACTGTGTGGTGGTGTGAAAGCGTGGTTGTGTGTGTGAAAACTGGCCAGGTAAGAAGTCATTTTATTATAACCCGGGATTAGGAAGTATTGATCTTTTATGTTTGATTTGTTCATTTTGTGTAATTGGATTTTTCATGTTTGATTATAAGTAGCATAGAAATTGTATTTCTTGTTCTCAGTCGTGTTAGGAGAGAAACGAATGCGTGATGAACAAAATCTTATTAGTTTCTTTTGAAAAGAATGTCGTGTTTTAAGGGTACAAACGAATACAACTATACCAAGTGGCGCTCGTCGGACGTTTTCATTTTGTACATCACTATGCATGTCGCACAGTGACCCTGAAGACTATTTTCTCTTTTGTGTAGTTACTTTAAAAAAAGTTACCTATGGATTCCATGGAAGATGTTTCTCTGATTGGGATTTGGGTATATGGGTAAACGAAACAGGAAAGAAAATGTTCGATATGTTACGCCTATAGGATACCCATTTTTTCGCACAAATTGGGAAAATATATCAGTTCAGAATGAGCTATGTTTCTCTTTGTTTCCTTTCCTCAAATTGGAGTAGAGTAACCGTTTTGCTCTCACGTAACTTTGAATTCCAGATCGAAAGTGTGAATCGAAATTTTTTTTTTAAACGAGATGATAACTACATACTGATTTCGTTCATTGAATTTGAAAAAAAAATCTTTTGGTAAACGTGTGTAGCCTAAATGAATCAAATCCAAAATTTTACGAGACATACAAAGAAACGGTCAAAAATGACATTAATGCCATTGCGGTAGGCGACTGGAACACTGTAATGAACACCCATACAGGTTGTTTTAGTCATATTCATGACTTCGATCGCGACATTTTGCCATTGTGAAGTCGTTTTCGACTTCAAACTGTAGTATAAACCGGGGTTTAACTCATCGCTTTGACTCCAGTTCGTTACCCTTTAGTCAACTGCAACTAGTCTTGTCCAAGCCATCGGTTTGTAGGCTCGGTAATCGTAAAAGGATGAAAATTAATAAGTACTATTTCACTTTCTCTGTTGATTTTTTTTTTAAGTCGCGGACTCTTCCGACTTTGGTGTGGAATCGTGATATGCCTCACGCATGGGACCTCTGCTCTATTCCTGCAGTACCTGCCGTTTGCCTGGCTGTTGGGGGAGTGTCTGGCAGTGACAGCATTTGGGGCGTTTAGCTGATCAGGGGGGTTATGGAGGGTGTACCCAGCGACCCACGAGGCAAGGAAAATCCTTCTTCACAGAGGTATGAGGATGAGAGAGGAGAATGTGAGTGTGTTGGCTAACAAACCGTTTCTGTTACGTGATGACAGGGATTGGAGAGACCCAGCACGAAAGCGTGGACAGATGAACTTCCTATTTCGGTGGCGAACAGCGATTTTGAATATTCCCTTAAAAAAACAAAAAGTTGGATGTGAGTTGCGCTCGGGACGTAAAAACTGAAAGAACTAAGGACAAGGACAATAATGACCAGATTCCGAGAGAGCGCCGTTTTGTTTTTCTTTCGGTGCCAGATAAACCACTTGAGCGCTCTTTAAAAGCGAGCATCTTTTGGGCAAAAAAGGTATCACAAAGAGCAGAAGTCAACGCATAAGAACCTAGTATGCTCCAACCGCCTGAAGAAAGGTCACTGCCGCTCTCCATGCACAAGCCTCGCTGTTTGTATGGTATGCACACAGACAGATCACAAAATGGGAAGCCCACGTGCACTGTGGCTGGTAATGATGAGAGATTCCCGTTCATCACAGCAAAATCAAAATCAGACATGCAATCTTTAAAAATAAATAAATAAATAAATGATTTTTTTAAGTCAGGCGTTACTGTGGAGCAAAATAGAAACAAAAAACATGTGGGCAACACGGTTTATAAAAACATAGAGAGGGGAACAGTAGAGGGCGGGCCAGCCGGCAAAAGTCGATTAAGTGACTCCTCTTTTGCTCGGAGTGCGCAGAGCAGTAGCCGCTCTGCCCCCCCCCCCCCCCCCCCCCCCCTACAAACGACGGCATGACAAAAACAGTCCAGTTCAAGGACCAACACACAGGCTCGCTCAGCTGGAGGGTCGGGTAATGTGGAGCCGGAGGAGTCCACAGGCGACCTTTCTGACGTAGAACTGACCAGCATATTGCAATGATCCTCGCGCTATGCGTGGAAGGACCTGCTCTGACTTGAATTCGACCTGGCCGTCCTCGCTCGAATAACGTTTACTGTTTTCGATCATGACATGTCTAAAATGTGTTTTTGTTGAATGTATGTGGATTGAGAAATGAGGGGGGAAAGAAAACTTTTCTTTACATTGTTTAGACGTTATTTGTTTGCAGGAAACATACATAACTGAAAATGCACATGATGTATGGCAAATGGAACGGAGAGGGGAATTACTATACTGTGAAGGTAAGCAAGGTATCGTTATTTTCATCACTATTAAAGTCACAGCTCTATCCACAAAAAAGGCAAAATGACAAGTATACAAATAGAAACTGACAAGGTTCCGATTGTTATATATAATACTTATACCCCAAAATACATGGAAGACAAACGTGATTTTCTTTCAAGAACTGCAAAAGGAAATTCTAGAGTAAAAGAGGAACGAACTGTGGTGTGCGGTGATTTTTAACTGTGTACTAGATAATACGTTAGGTCTTATTAGTGGGCAACAACATCCAAAAGAGACAGTCAATATGTTTAATGACCTTAAGAAATCAGTGTGTCTTGAATGACACATGGAGAATATTTGATCCAAATATTCAGGAATTTCATGGTCAAGAAAAAACGGTTTTGTCACAGGGGCGTATTGATAATGTTCTGACTTTACAGGGCTGTGTCTTACTCTGACCATACATACGTGTATGTGGAGATAAATGTTCGGATATGGAAAGTGTGGTCCAGGTTACTGACAACGGCCAGAATAAAATGAATTGTTGAGGGCGAAAAAAAAAAAATCAATTTTCTTTTTAAATCTAGAAAGAGAAAGTATTGCAAATGCCAAAATAATGAGTGCACCACAGCTTGAGGACGGACTAGTCATATCCAATCAGAATAAAATGTAAAAAGCACAGAAATCAACTTTTTTTTTTTTTTTTTTGGGGGGGGGGGGGGGGGGGGGGAATATAGCAGAAGCGCTTGTCGTGAAAATTTATCAGAAAGCATTGACACTTTCTTAGAGAATTTTAACATTCCTACTTTATATGAAGAAAAGCGAGAAAGCAGTGAGTGAATGGTTTTCTTGGAAGAGGCAACATCGGCGTTGAAACTGTTAAGTAATGGATCAGAGCTAGTAAGATAAGGATGGTTTGACGGTAGACTTTTTCAACTGCTTCTGGTCAAAAATCTATGATGTCAGTCCACTTAATGATAGTTTTGAAGAAAATAGAAGCTTGCCATATTCCCAGTCGACAGGTGTAATAACTTTATAATTGACCACAGCGTAAAAATTACCAGCAAAATGCCTGACGGAAAGGTCAGTGATATTGTGTAACAAATTACTAACTAAATGCCGGGGCGAAAAGAATGTCAGATGCCTCAATTGATCGATGAAGACCATTTTTATTTTATGAAGGGAAGAAGCACAGCGACAATTCTCAGATGGATTGATGATGTTGTTGAGCAGTTTCAGCCTAAGTGAACTGCTAGAAGCTCTAAATGTTGTGGATCTAAAGCGTGCTTTTGATTTAATTTTAAAGGATCATGTGATAGATACCTTCACAAAATTCGGGCTAGATACCTTCACAAAATTCGGGCTAGATACCTTCACAAAATTCGGGCTAGGGGAGACGTTTACTTCATAGGTAGATGAAAAAATGCATGCTGTTGTTTGGGATACTGCGGTCGGAACAGCAAGAATTTAAGATAGAAAGATGTATTGGAGAAGGTTTTTGTGTTCTCTCCCACTGGCTTAAATTTATACCTGGTATTGAGCTGTTAACTATCACAATACGTGAAAATGGACACTTGAAAGGCACTTAACTGAAAGCAAGACCAAACATTCCACGACTTTAAACATTATTTTACATGCTGATGACATTACTTTTTTTTCTGCACGACAGAAATGTATTTACTCTCTTTTCGCACATACAAGGACTTGATATAAATAGAAACACGACAGAAGGAAAGTGGATTGGTTCGAGTTCAGGATACCAAGACATACGCCAGAGGTTTAGAATTTCAAGGATTAGTTTTAACTGTAGGATGTCTTGCTCAGAAGTCAGAGAAAATTGGGGAAAAACGCCATGACGTCATATAAAGAATCACAGGACTGTGGCAAAAAAGAAACTTCGGTTATCTTAGCAAAATATAATGTAATAAGTAGTTATATTATCCCATATTTGACATACATAATGAAAACCTTTTGTCTGTCTGATACAATTATGATACTGTTGGTGTTTTGTTATTATACGGGAAAAAAAATACAAACAAAAAGGCGTTTGAAAATTGAAGAAGAAGTGAGCTTAAAGTGAATTTGACAAGGGAAGGGGGGGGGGGGGGGGGGGGTATAAATGCCTAAAGTCAAAATAATGCAGCAGTCTTTTAAACTGCATTGGGTGAACCAGCTTTATTACGCTGGGAAATCTGATGTGTGGTCTTTTATCCCAGCGACACCATTTTTACACTCTGGGGGAAAAAAATTATGTCTGAAAGTAAACGTAGCCTGGAAAACAATTTAAGACTTAAAATATACAATTTAATTCTTTTTGCATAGAAGCCTTGCGTGCATGAAGTAGCCACAACACAAAACAGTAGAAAATCCATTGAAATCCGTTTTATGGATCAACAAACCAATTGCAGATCAAATAATGTTTCATTTTTTCAAACACTGGGTGCAAAAGAGTATTGTACATGTGAGTGATTTGATGCGAGGTGATATAGTGTCTGTCCAAGGTCGAAATTAAGACAGGGACCTTCCCTTTCGCTGCTGTCAGAATACATTACGGCTAAGTCTGCATTGCGTTAATTTGGGGCAAACAAAACGCCTGCCAGTAACGTTTTTACAGAAACGAAAATAAACTACAGTAACAAGAACATAACACAAACAGTAAGAAGCTTCAGATTACATGTAGTTAACAAATCCTTTCCTGAACCGTGCTAAATAAACTTGGGAGGGATCAATACATTCAATATTCCGCTGACAAAGTGGCACGTGCACCGGCATACTGTTCGGACTGCGACAAAAGAGTCATGGCTAAGACAACAACGTCAATGGAAAATCTCATAAAAAAAAAAAAAAAATCTTTATCGATATTGTGTTGAATTACACCGGAATGACACAGACGAACAAACGTACCTTCTGCTTTGTTAATGTCAAAGGGTACAGGAATTCTGGAAGCCTGTGGACGGCAAGGTAAATATAGCTCTCAATGCCAGGGTAAAGCTTACTGTTCCAGACACTTCGCTTGGCCTCCAGAGTAAGTAATGTTGCTTTATAGCCCAGCCGACCGCAAAGGTCATATCAGGGGCTGTCACACCGCGTCCAAGTCAACTCACAAGTCATTGAAACAAAAACAATCACACAACTCTTTAAAATTACACCTTTATCTAAAAGTACACCGGAACCTTCGTTAAAAAATCTTTCTTCCGTGAAATTTTAGCTTAAATGGAAAATGTTAATCTCTTTCAGAAATTCAAAGATCATATCAGGTGGGACATCTCTGAACAAGGTTTTCATGGAGTCTGCTGTAAGATGTTTATGTCTCACATCATGTCAGTCCCCAACACTCTAAAAGAACATGTTTCACTGTGAGTGGTAGGCCCACATGACAAGGAAATCCACCACAGTGCTTCTTCAACTTTAAAAGAAAAGAATGGGGTGTGTAAAACGAATGGCCTGCATACAAACGGCACAAAGCTGTTTCTTCTTTATTGCCGTCTCGGGAACATGGTTAAAAACTCTTTCAGGTTTGGACAGATTTTGTACAATTTGTTATCCGTCTGCAAGTTCCATTCCTCTTGCCAGAGGTATATTGATATAAGCCTGTGTTTTGGATTTTCAGATCAGTGTGAAGGCTCAACTCTTTCTGTGTGGCACTTTTGGCAAGTTCATCAATCACCTCATTGTGGTTTCCAGAGAAAGGAGGGGTTTGACCAATCAGGACATAGAGTATATTAACTAACCAATCATCGTTGCCAAAATGTGCGTTAGTAGATTTGAATATAGAACCTCAATAAATATGTTACATAGGTCTGAGAAAGAACCACCATTAACCAGCCAAAACAAATAGCAAACATGACGTGATATTCAAAGTTTCCGTTCATAGATTTCAAAATAAAACTTACTCAATCCAAATAATTATTACATCAAACCATGTAATTTCAGGCCATATTCTCTTACTATCGACAAGGAATGACACCCGAACAAAAAAAAAGGCATTAGAAGATCAGACAAATTGCTTGTAAACTTTCTGGTGACAGAATTCGAGGAAAAAAACATTGCATATGCTACAATGAAAAACAAGCCAGCCATAGAAACTGTACGTAATTGGGATGATATATATATTAAAAACTGGTAGGAAAGACTGAAAAAAAAACAGAGCATGACTTAAAAGAAAATCACAAGAAAAGAACAAACAACTTCGATATGATTAGTGACACAAAAATGGAGGGTCTTGCTTGAGATCAGAACCAATGTGCTTCGCTGACAGCGAGGAAAATTCACAATTTCTGCAGTCTTGGAAAAAAAAAAGGAATTATTATCAAGCAAATCAGAAAATTGATAACTGTTGATAGATAACAAGCTCACGCACGGAAGGTCATTAGAGATATGCTGAATCAGGTAAAGAAAAATCTTTCACAAAATTTATGAAGCAAGAGAAACAAGGAGAATAGCGAGATCGAAAATCTTATCACAAATATTCCAATTATCACTCGAACAAGAAAAAATCATTAGAAGAAAATATCATCTTACATGAAGCAGCAGTAGCATTGAAAATATATTCTTAAAGAATGGAACAAGTCCACATACAGACAGTTTCACTACAGAGTGTTTTAATTTTTTTTCTGGCGACAGTTTAGGCCATTTTTGTGAGGTCTCTAAACAAAAGGTATAAATACAAAAACACTATCCACAACACAAGAAGAAGGGATGAGAATTTATATTCAAAAGGGCAACAAACCTAAAGAATACATTACAAACTGGCGCCCTATATCTCTGCTAAACTTTGTGTACAAAATATGATTACCATGATTTTCAACAGAGTAAAGAAAGTACTGCCGGCTCTCAGATTTAAAAAAATGAGTTATTGCCACAGGATGTTTGGAAGACAATATCTGATTTATATATGATTCAGTTTATGATCTTCAACGGAAAACATTTCTCTGTTTGGTACCTTGCATCGGTTTCAAAAAGGCTTTTGATTCATTAAACTGGAGTATTGTGATTAATGTTTTTGAAAGAATAAAACTGTTTGCCAGTGGGCTGAAACGTTCTATAAAGCTATCGAGTCAGATCTCATTATAAATGGTTCGTGTGTGTGTGTGTGTGTGTGTGTGTGTGTGTGTGTGTGTGTGGGTGTGTGCGTGCAAGCGCGTGCATGCGTGCAAGCAAGCGCGCCTGTGTGTGTGTGTGTGTGTGTGTGTGTGTGTGTGTGTGTGTGTGTGTGTGTGTGTGTGTGTGTGTCTTCTCATGGACTGGTATTCTTTGTATGTTTGCATTGAAACATTGTAGATTATGGCATGTACTTCGTTTCTTAAAAGAAAAAAAAAATACTATGAAGAACCCTCAGATTTATCAACACCGTAGTTGTTCATGAATCTGTCAATGAAACAGCGTGATGACCACTGAGATAGCAGCAACATCATTGTTCATGTGTCTGCCACAACACACGCTCCACCAACTGCTTTTGGAGAATAATGCAAACAACTATCGACACAACTTCTCTTTTGTCGTGAATCTCAATGTAGTTATCTTTTTTCTTCTTCTTCTTCTTCTTCTCTATTCCCCACCCAACGTCCAATTTTTGCATTTTTTCCTTTTTTTCTTTCTTTTTATTTTGAACAGTGAGGCCTTCATCCACCTGTAATCACCTCTTTTCCAAACTGTCTCAAACTCACCATGCATTTGTGTGTGTGTGTGTGTGTGTGTGTGTGTGTGTGTGTGTGTGTGTGTGTGTGTGTGCGTGCGTGCGGTTTTGTTTTTTTTAACAGATGGACAGTCTCTTGCTGATCTTAATGTCTTAGCGGTTAAATACAAATTGGGTCTAAATGTAATGCATAACAAAAAGTACATATTATTTTACTGTCAGTTATATTTGCTTTTCGTAAATTCAAATTCCAGAATGTATTGACTTAAATTCAAGACAACATTGACGTCACCGTGAATGTTCTTAGCACAGCTAAATCAGGCCCAAAATAAGAAAGCCATATTTTTCGTACGAAAGATTATCTACAAAACAAACGAATAAAGAAGAAAAAGAAAATGAATAAGGGTGATATCCTCAGTACTGATCTCTTTTCCTTTGTACTTGAACGAAACGTGGACGATTCACAAGCTGTGCATTAGTATGATATTGTTTGAATCGCTTGGTATTGGGTCGGGCCAGGTTTTCTCTCGAAGCGCTTGGTGGAGCGGGCAGGACTGCAGCAGATGTTCTGTTGTCTGGCTGCCTGTTCTGCAGGGGCACTGCTCTGTGTTGCGGAGGGAATCCACTGCAGGGTGACTGTGTGACTTGTGCAGAGGGAGGCGAGAGATGAGGACAGATCGTTGAGCTCTGGATCTCTGTCGGACTGAAGGGTCTGCAAGATGGACAGGGCGTCGGTCAGGAAGACAAAGTTGTGGCTGGCACAGGGCTGACCTCGATGTGGGCTGCTGCTGTTTTCAGGGCTTCTGCTTCAGCTCTAGCTGTAATTTATGGAGTACAGGCCGGTAGCGAGGCAGATCTTTTCTTCTCTGCATCCTGGATGTCGGACATACTGTATTTATTGGTTAGCGCATTAGTTATATAGGGTTGTTAATGACCAATCTGTCGCCCCTGCCCAATTTGTCGCCCGGCGACAGATTGGTCTTCAAACCAGGACCAATCTGCCACCCGGCGACAGATTGGTCCCGGGTGTTTGCATATTTTGATGGGATACCTTATAGGGAAGACATCATGACTGAAGAGGAAATATTTGAGCGGATAGAAAAAAGCGAAACAGCGAACTACTTTTGAAGTTGGAGTGTTTCTACTCCTGTGGCGGAGTAATAAAGAATCGCGGCCCTGTGTACTCCAGGGTATTGGGACCAATTCTCTTCTAATTTGGTGTGAGGGTTTATTGTACCAATTCCTTTTGTGATAGTCACTTCTGGCAAGCACCACTCGCACACGTTTTCTTAGTCTAGAAAAAAAACTAGAAATAAAAATATAAAAACACTCAGAGTCTGTATTCACATTGAGATAGCATGAGAACTGGCACCATGCCAGCGTAGAAGCTCTTCCAAAAATCCCGTTAAAGTCTGTTGGCCCCGTGCTATCCCAATGTGAATACAGGCCCACGTCAATAACAAAAAATGACGTGAAAAATACATTTAAATATGAAAAGAAAAAAAACACCGTCCAAGAAAAGTAAAAATGGAACATTGAACAAGTCCTAAAACAATGTCACACATTAAAAGGGGTTTTCGTAAAACCACCTTCAACGTCTTTTCTGAAAAAATGGTAAACAGGTTTTCAATCTTCTGCAATAAGAAAAATATGATTATGGTGTGTGGGTGGGTGTGTGGGGATGGGGGGTGGGTGGGTGTGTACCCTCTATCTCTCACTAAGCGAGTGGGGCAGGGGCACTACGATGTCTCATCCACGTCTGTCTGAATTGTCCCAGTCAGAAGTGGTTCATGTGAAACGTTAACATGATCAAAGCAAGCCTCACATCAAATTTGAAGATAAAAGTGCTTTTCATGTCACACCAAGCATGTAATAGTTTGATTGTTTTATTAACATTTGGAGGGGGGTGGTGAGTTATGATTGTGACTGGTTTGCATTGTTCAAATGCTTCCAGCTGTTGCACGACAATGCCCTAATAATGCGTTGCTACAACATGATGATGCTTTTTTTTTTTTATTCATTTTTTACTGCCACTGTCTGCCATAATAGACTCTTTATGGCCTAGGCCTACACCTTTTTGATATTTGTGGATATCTTCTTGTGGAAATCTCTCATGCACCAGAATATGAAAATAAATGTCGGTAAAGGATTTCTGATCTCAATTTTCAAAGAAAATGGCCTCTGTATATCGTTGCTGACCAAATGATCCACAGTGTGTGACATGTCAGTGATATCTGTGAGACGGTAGTTCTACAATCATATCTCTATAGGAAATGTGGACCTAAGACCCATTGTTCATTTACACAGTAAAATCCGGTTTAGGTGGACTCGGAAAAAAAATCAATTCCCAGATGATTTCAAGTCAAACAATTGTCGATGTCAAGTTTTCTCAACAATAAAGGGGCGGCGTAACTCAGACAACTCTTACTCTCTCATTCAAAGAGATAAGAACACGCTACTTGACATCAGCACAGGGGGTATCCTTGCCATTAATCACAAAGTCATTTGGTTGCCTGCAGAGTCGATAGCAGGGCGTTTTCCAGTGTTTTATTTCTTAAAAATTCATTTTCATAAAACATGCTTGGCGGTGAAAGGGTTTAAGTACTGGCCAGGGTTTTTCTTTTTTCTCGCTGTTAATTGAAATTTGGTTCATTTGAATTATCGGTTAGCTGCAAGTGAGATCTTGGTCCCAACCAAACTAAAACCTAGTTAATTTCAAGCGCTGGATTCAACACCTTTTTTTTTCAAAAAGAAGATAATTCAAAAGATGTGTGCTTGCTTAATTCAAAGCAAACACACTTCCACTCTGCTCCCCCTTCCCCCTACCCACCCCACATCCACGCTCTCTCTCTCTCTCTCTCCTCTCTCTCTCTCTCTCTCTCTCTCTCTCTCTCTCTCTCTCTCGTTCTTTTCGGCTCCTAGTAATGCCAATGCTGCAACAAAGCTCAAATTGAAATTCCTTGGGACTACTCCTTGACTTGCGCGTTCATTTCAATTTGTTAAGTTTATTTTGAGTTTGTTTTAGATGGGCAAAACTTTAGAGTAACTCAACACGCGGAAAATTTTAAATTCGAATAACTAAAAAGTCCATAGGTAGTTCAAAGGCTCTTTAATTAACCAGAT
>JADBJO010001297.1:447500-451336 GCA_016801955.1 Conus betulinus
CAACAGATGCAAAACAGAGACAGACAGACAGACACACACAGACAGAGACACACAGACAGACAGAAAGAGACTGACAGACAGACAAGAGACAGCGACAACGACAGAGACAGACTATAAGAATCATTATTTAGTGGTACATATCGTAGATATTCAAAGTCCTGACAGCGCGTTTTGTTTTTTGGTTATTTTTTGGTTTTGCTTTTTTTGTTTGTTTTGTTTGTTTGTTTGTTTGTTTGTTTTTTTTTGTTTTTTGTTGTTTTTTTTTCCTTAATGCACAGCGTCAAGCATCAGCTGAATCTCATCCGAGGGACACTACCTCTTCCCAAATCTGTTCCTTATTCATTGGTTCACTTCTCCATTCATCTACTCAGCAATCAAACATGTGTGGGCCAGCCTGCATGCACTTCATCTCAGGGGGAGACGGAGGGAGACGGGAGTGTGAAAGGGGACGCGAGGAGCAAAAGGGAGGGAATCCATGAACAAAAAAATGGAACAATGATTTATTCTCGTTAATTCTTTTCAGTCACAGAGAAATAAGAAAAAATATGTAACAATCATGAAAGGGCAGGTACATAGAATAGAAGTGACATTACATCAACGAATCAGAGTGTGTATCAAATCCACATGAAAGCACACAATGTAGGGCTGACTAGATTTGCAATGCTGAAAGGAGGGAGGTGGGGATGATAGAATGAAAGCAAGCGTCCATAGTTTGGTAACTGTGTGCTGAGGAAGCTCTGTACGCCTGCAATTGCATTCAATCAATGCAAAATAAAACATAGTTTACAATAAGATTCATTATACATGTAAGGCGGGGGGGAGAGAGAGAGAGAGAGAGAAGAGAGAGAGAGGAGAGAGAGAGAGAGAGAGAGAGAGAGAGAGAGGAGACGATAGAGAGAGAGAGAGAGAGAAAGAGATTCTTGTATTAATTACCACACACAGCAAGCAATATATAACACTGACAAATTACAATTTTACAATGCCCGGATGAAATTGACTAGACCAAAAGCAATACAGTGAGTACGTGTTGCAAAAGCAACGTACTTTTGTAATTGCTACTGTATGAGACAGAAATGAAAAGTAGGGATAGTTTATCATATGAGAGAGAGAGGAGAGAGAGAGAGAGAGAGAGGAGGGAGAGAGAGAGAGAGAGAGGAATGAGGGCATATATTTTGACATGAATTTAGCCAGGGTGTTTTTAATTATATGTATTCATACACATGCAATAGCCTAAAAAAAAAATCAGGATAACAAGTGAAAGATATGAGGGGAAAAAACATTCCCGTATGAATACGATCCAATCATTACATTACAGGTAGTTAAGTGTGTATTAATAATTACGATATTCACAGATACTGTGATGTATATTTTTCCTTTCATACTCATTTTTTATGCTTTTCATTCACTCCTAATTGTGAACTAGGCCACTTGTGAGATCTTTCCGAATTAGTGGGAATTTTACCATTAACTCATTCACGACCACTATTGTTTGTTCGCTCTCGGGATTTTTGTGCTCACCCCTCCATCCACACTCCTAACCCCCCATACGCCCCTGCCCTCTCGTAACGTCCCGCGATCCCCCGCTTCTCCCCCTTGTTCCCTTGCATGCGCCATACTCACCGACACTTTGACGCCGGTCGTGTATTGGTTCATTGATCGACATCTTGTTTAGTGATTGGTTGGATAGAGACGATGGTCTGAGTGACACTAAAGTTTGATCCCCTAACTTCAACGGAAATACCGATTCCTTCTTTTTTTGCATGTTTTTGTTCCTTTCCGCCCCCCCTCGGTATCCCCCGTTGTTCCCCCCCGGGCAAGACCCCCGTCTTGCACCGTTCCCCAGTACCGACAACGCCTCCACCCTTTCCCGCCTTCATACTGAAGCCCAACAGACGGAGTGATCGCTGTGTACTGACAGCTGTAATCAAGCGGTCTGTGGGGATATATTGATAGCTTCAGTAACTGCCTTGGTTTTCGAAACAGGATCGTAAACTAGCGTGCTCTTCCCGCTGTGTGTCGTGTGTTGCGCTGTTGTGCGCCCTGCTGCTCGTGCTGTGTGGCGGGGGGGTGCCCCTGTGTTGGGTCTGTGAGCGCTCTGCAGTGCGCTGTAGTCGCGTGGGGCGCTGGTCGTGTTGACCTGTTGTAGGTAGCGTGCCTTTTGTGTGCCCGTCGCTTGTGCCTGATGGTGGCCCCGGTGGTGGGTCGTGCGCGGGGTTTTTCATCTATTTCGATTATTTTACCTTTCTGATGTGACATTAAAAGATGAATCATAGCTCACGCCCAGGTCTAAATTTTCTGCTCTCGACCGTGTCTCCCCCCTCTCTACTCTTCCCTCTCTCGTCTCTTCTATACAACAACACACACACACACACACAACACCACAAACACACACACACGCACAAAACACACAATCCACCCCCCCCACCCACCCCACACAACACAACCACCAACACACACACACAAAAACACACACCACACACCACACACACGACACATACAAGGAAGCCCGAGCAACACGCAGACAGAGAAACAAAGAACCGGAGTAGTCGACATAAGAAGAGAGGTGGAAGTTGCACTGGCTGTACACGACGACAACAGCCTGCACGCCCGCGACCTCAAGATTAATAAATGCACGATGTCACTTCCACCGCCATTTCGAAAAGAAAATAGGGAAGGACTAGGCCAGCTCTGGCGCCAAGCTCTGCGCAAACCGGTTGAGTGTCCTTGCCAAGTTGTTTACAGCCAACAAATATTTCGAGGCCATGTTTGCCAACATCCTTCTGCCTATTTTTCAAATCTTCTTAGTAATCGTAGCACGCCTATGTGCCCTGATACAGCTGAACCGCGTAAACAGGTTCACCATCCGGTTGACCAGCTACCACGCCACTTTCTATAGTGTGGAGTGTTGAAACCATATCTATGTGATTCCTTTATCTTAGACGAAACCAGACTTTGATTCGTGTCTTAATGGTGCTTCCCCCTGGCTTAATTTATCACGGTGGGATTGGCTCGTACGCGTCAGGCGCGGGACTCGCGGACTTGGATCGACTGGTTTAGTCCGCCTTGTCGTCTTTTGCTTTTTCTTTCTTCTCGATTTCTGGGGCTGTTCTTTGTACCCCTTCCGGCCAGAAATTTTTGGATCGATTTCTACGTTGAGTTTAATGTGCAAGGATTTTTAATTTTGAATCGGTCGACAACTAGGTTGCTCGTTTTGTCGTTGTGATTGTAGCGATGTTCACAGCCGCGAGTGATTCCTCTGACACTTCAAGACAGGTGTGTGTCCTCACAATCTAACGTCTTTTAACCCCTGAAAGTCGATATCAGACGGGGTAATGGTGTGTGGTCGGTATCGCGGAGGCGTGTTGATGAAGAACGGGGAAGGAGCGGGGACGAGGTTGTATCCAGAAACACTTTGAAATACTACAATGTTCAAACAACACAAAAAGATTGAACCAAACCCATATTAAGACGTACTGTCCAACTGCCTGACTCTGTAACGGAGTGGGAACTTGGAAAAACCAATCTGAACCGACAAGACTCCACTCATTCACATTTTAGCGTGAGCTGCTTGCAGTCATCATTACCCCCACCAGCGCCATGATAATCAAGTGTTTGTTTTGGGCGGCCCAGGGAATAACAAATGTGACACACTTAGGCCCCCATTGTCCACAACATTTCATGGAACAGTTTCTACTGAATTTTTGTTTTCAACATGACTGTCCCACGTATATGTGAATGACATTAGCCTTACTATTCAGGTAACCTGAGGGTCGAACATCGGATTTTGCTGTTATTCTTGGGTTCCAGAGTGTCTGCAATACAGTTATTGATTAGTA
>JADBJO010001298.1:0-17500 GCA_016801955.1 Conus betulinus
TTTGGACTTTGTTCTTGTGGTATATAAGGTTTTTGTGGAGGTGGCCCCCTCCCCCTATGCCCCCCCCACTCCACCAGCATTAAAGACCACAGGGCATCATTAATATGTCATGGACTGTTTACATGAGTTGCCAAGTTGCATAGCAGCAAAGTTGATCTTCTCACACAGTCCGTGCACCAGAATCATTTCATCTTCACCTAGTTCATCATAATATACCCACTTTAAGTGATTTTTCACATGGCTGGTTCATTTTTTTATTCCTCGTTGTCCTTTGTATGTATGCCAAGCTGGAAACTTTTTTTTTAAAGGAATACTACTGTTTTCTTAAATCTTTGTATAAATATACATAAGTCAAAGAGCTAAACATTTTCAAACTCTGTGGTGAAATGTACTTTTGTCATACTTAATAATGAATGATGTGTGTAAACTCTTTCTCTTCTTGTGTATAACTTTACATAGACACAATGAGCAAAATCAGAAACAAAAAAAAGCAGTTTTTCCTACCCTGAAACTTTCCGCTCTCCTTTACAGAAAAAATCAAGATGACGCTGGTCACATTCCTGTCAAACAAAAAGAGACATAGTAAGCATTGGGCAGCATTAGATGTCTTGAAATTCTGTTTAATCATTTAATACTGAAAGGTATAAGAATATTTTTTTCTTGGTCAAAATGTTCAAAGCTTAATCTTTCACCTTTAAATTTCTTAGGTTTATCTCTTCCCTCTATGACAGTCACTGCGGAATAAACAAACACAAAAAAACTGCCCCCCCCTCTGAGGATTATGGTCACCTGATCTCTTTCTTTTTCAATACAAGCGTGCCTCAAAATGAGACAAGTTTGAAACAACTTCTGATGTAAGTGACTTTTTTTTTCAAACGAGAACTGAACAATTAACATGAAAGAGAGGACTGTTAAGCATGTGTTCATCATTTGTCCAAGCTAAAGAAAATTTGTCAATCAAATGTCGCCAACACTCTAAAGCTGTAAGAAAAGTCGGTATATCATGATAATGTAACTCAAGACCCATACTGAAATTTCAAAATGAAGTAAAATCCCAATCAAATACCATGCATTAACCACTATAAGAACTTTTTTTTTAATGACGCTATATAGGAGAGCACAGGATCATGGGAAGGAAGGGCAAGGGGAGATAATCGTGCTTATGTGTGTGATGATGGGGGGAAAAAAGACCTTTTTAGTGTCTGGCCTATTCTGCTGAACTTCAGTTGGATCACGTTTTTCAGTATGCAGCATTTAAGAGACAGAGGGGGTGGGGGAACCCTTCACTCTCTTCTTAACATGATAACATATACTCTTGCAAACTTATGTTCCTGAATATGATAACATTCAGTTAAACCGAAATAAGGACACTTTTCAACATACTGAAATTTTAAAAAGCCCTTCTCTCATTTTTATCAAAATGGAGGAGTTACTGTTTTGTTCATTTCTTTCTTTTTCTTTCTTTCTTTGAGTTATATGGCCCACACTGTTCATTTTCATGCGTGAGAAAACTTGTTTAATGCTTTTTAATAATGGCGAAAACCCAAAGGCTCTGCCCAACCTTATTCTTGACGACAATGTTCTACAATATAAGCAAACAGTCAAGTTCTTAGGAGTGTTTTTAACACCCGAAGCTGAACTGGAAAAAGCATATTGGAAATTTGATAGATAAAGCTAGGAAAAGATTAAATTTGCTCAAAATTATATGTTGTCAACCATGGGGTCAAGACTGTACCGCACTTTTACATTTATATACATCGTTAGTCCGATCAAATTAATATATGGACAGGAAGTATACTTCTCTGCATCTAACTACCTTTTAAAGAAACTGCAAAGCTTAGATAGTAAAGCTTTAAAATTAGCTTTGGGTGTTCCAGTGCACACAAACACAATGAAAATGCTATAAGGAGACAAACATTTTACCTCTTAATGAACAACGAACGTTGGATGTGTCCAAATACGTTGTAAGAGGCCTATCTGTAAAAAAAACTCTGTTACTGATGAAATTCTTATGGATTCCAACAAGGAATACCCCAAAAGGTCTAAAAATATATCATATAGAGAGCCATTAGAAAATTTCACTTGTGAGCTTATGTCAGAATGTAGTATTGATATTGATGCAATTTCGGAGGTTCCTATTGTTCCTCAAATGCCCCATGGGAGCATCTCAACGCAAAAATTGATGATGAATATACTACTTTGAAGAAAGATGACAATGTAAATATTCTAGTAAATGAAGTTCGTTATAGTGTGCTATTTTGTGTTGATTCAAAATCAGTTTTACAATCATTAAAGCACTGGAACTCTAAAATTAGAACTGATATTCTTTTTGAAATTAAGCATCTATTACATTGTTTACTTTCCCGAGGTATAGCAGTTGATTTTTGCTGGGTTCCTTCACATTGTGGCTTAAAAGGGAATGAATTAGCAGACAAATTGGCAAAGCAGGGGAGCTTGTACAATTTTTGAAAACACCCTTCAACAAAGTCTTAAATTTTTCTCCGCATGAATTGATCCAGCGATTGGAAAAGAATATGCGGAGAAACATCTTAATGAGAAATTATTCGTTCTGCCATCATGTCCAAGGTATCTAGCCAGATTCATTCATAATTACGGTTAAATACATGGAATACAAAATATTCACGAGGTATAGCGTGTATATGTCAGGAGAATATCTCAATTCGTCATCTTTTATTTGAATGCCCTATACTAACCCCAGCTTATAAGGAGAAGAATATTTTTATAAATAATTCTGACAATGTTGATAGTGTGGTAAATACCCTTGCTTTTTTTTGATATTGCTTTGGTTATTGCTCAGTCCCCAGTTGCAAAACTATTGTGAAAAAAAAAGACATATTGAGTTATATATGTGTGTTTTTTTGGTTTTTTTTTTTTTTTTTTTTTTTTTGGGGGGGGTGGGGGGAAGGTGCTGATAGTACAATGGAATGTATATTGCAGTTTAAAGGTCTAAGATCATCTTGTGATGAAGCTCCATGGAGGGGTTTCATGGAAAATTCACTAGGGACGCTGTAAAATGTATTGTACCTATCTATAAGTAAGCTTTTTCTTGTTGAAAAAGCTAGGCCTACATGGCAGTATTAAATTTGTGAAACTCTGTTTCAGATTTTAAGAAATAATACGAATTGAAAAAAGAGTCTTATTTTCAAGTGGCAAGAAAGCAAAAATCATTGAACATCAAAATGGTCCTCATTCCATGGAAATGCTTATTTTTTCTTTTCTTAAAGATACAACAGTCTATGTTTCCTAATTAGCACATGGTCTCCTTGTATCACGAAATGTGGGACCCCTTTTTCTAATATTCACTTGTTCAAATCATGCGGGAAGAGAGTAAGTAGGCATCTCTAAGAGCTGAGCAGAATAAACCATTTTCTTTACTGGACTTTTCTTCTGACAAAAATCACCAGGGTTTATAAAACTGCTAGCCATTAATCTAAGATAAATCAAAATATTAATGGTAATTCTGCAAGACTTTTAACCCTTTCTTTCTTTTGTCCCACATGAACCCAGACATATTCCCTCAACCTCATTTAGTTATTTCTTTTTTTCCTTATCCTTTAGATTCATTTTCTATCACTGTTTAGCAGGTCCCTTTTTCTAAAGGAATGCATATTAATACAATGATCATCTAGACTCAGTTACGTTGTTCAGAATACAGGACTAGTACACTGCCCTTAACTCACCTTGAAGGCCTGATTGAGTCTCGCCTCATTCTGGGGTGGAGTGGACCACACTCCTTTGGCTCTTGCTAGTGCAACATTCTCATGCTTGTTGCTTTTTATCAGGAAGAAGCGAGGGTGAACACCACAGCATTATGGACTGTGGTGCATCTCCATTTGATGCCAAGGGAGCACAGACAAAACAGTCAGCCGTGTCTTGCTGATGAGTCCGATCCAGCGGACGAAAGGCTTTGGAGCAGGCAATATGAATAGATTTGTCTTCAAGTGGGTATATAATGGTTCCCATATGATGCCAGTAAAGGGTTTATATTTATAATATATTTTTCCTGATTTTATGTCCTCATTTTATTCCTCTCCTTCCAGTCTCTCCCCCCCCCCCCCCACTCCTACCCCCCCCGCTCCTACCCCCCCCCCCCCCCCCCCCCCCAACATACATTTTTTTTCTTTTAATTAAATCTTTGCCACATCAATATAATGGCGGAGGAATGTTAGCCTGCACTTGTTTTTTCCACTACTAAATTTTTCAAAACACACACACCACACACACACACACACACACACGCGCGCGCGCGCGCACACACATACACACACACACACACACACACACACACACACATACACACACATATATGTGTATGTATGTGTGTGTGTGTGTGTGTGTGTGTGTGTGTGTGTGTGTGTGTGTGTGTGTGTACATGCATACATACATACATGCAAAAAAAAAAAAAAAAAAAAAAACAGCAAGGACAACGTGTTGATGTGATTATAATTGAAATTTTCGGCTTTATACGCCTTCATCAGCTATTGACCTCCTCCCTGAGTGCCAGCAGGTAAGGTAGTGAGGGAAGAGACGTAAACATTTCAGCATGAGGTAATGAAACAAAATTATGCACGGGACTGATGCATAACCCGACAGACCTGTCACGCAGTGTAGTTTGAAGAATGGAAGTTGTATGTATGTGTATGTGCGCGCGCGCGCGTGTGTGTATGTGTGTGTGTGTGGTGTGTGTGTGTGTGTGTGTGTGTGTGTGTGTGTGTGTGTGTGTGTGAAAAATCATATGCAAGAAAAGTGTAATGGAGATATGTAGGGCATAATGTGTGTGTGTTGTGTGTGTGTGTGTGTGTGTGTGTGTGTGTGTGTGTGTGTGTGTGTGTGTATGCAGGAAAGTGTAATGGAGAGATGTAGGGAGATGAGAGTGTGTGGAGTGTGTGTGTGTTGTGTGAGAGAGAGAGAGAGAGAGAGAGAGAGAGGAGAGAGAGAGGAGAGAGAGAGAACGAACGAAATTTATTGCTAGTAAGCTGTACAGCCCATTTAGCAAATCCGACGCGATGCACATTGACAAACCACGACAGTCTCAATGACATGGACACCATAGCAATGCTTATTCTTTTCCACGTTACATGACAAAGTCGTGAACGACAAAACATCTCTGACATGTGTGCATAATCGGTCAGTGGAGGGCAGTCATCCCAGGTCAAACTGGATCAGGCCGAGGAGCACGTGCAACCGCCGTGGAGCACGTGCTTGAGTCTCTGCGTGTTGTGTGTTGTTTGCACGTCTTCCTTTCCGCAGGTAGGGTGATTTAACACGTTCTTCCGATGACATGTTTCGGTGTTCCTGCTTCACGTACCAAAAACACACAGTCGTCTTCTGAACACGGATCACAGGAGTACTCTCTACAACAGTGTCATCCGACTCGCACATCAACACACCCACACCGTCTGTCTGATGAAGCACGATCTTTCTGAATGCTAACCGTTTCTGTTCTTTGTCTCTCAACTGTTTCTGCACCCCTCAGACTCTTCGGTCTTTTTGAATGCTCAAGGCCTGTGTCGACGACTGAATGCTGGATTTCCTGACTATATGATGTCACACTCAGACTGACAAAGGCACAAAGGTAGAAGATCGTCTTGAACACCAGCCGTGTCAGATTCGCTGTCGATGTGTGCAGGCTTGATGTGTTGTTCAGTGGCATCCAGTATAGTGCATTGTGTACTGCTGTCTTCCAATCCCGTGTCGAAAAAAAAAAAGCCAGTTCATTCGCTTCACAAATGTTTTCATTATCAGCACCAACCTGTTCAAGTCGTCTTTTTGCTGCTGTGCTCCTTTTTTTCATCACGTCGAACCTGGCTGGGCAGTTTCTTTCTATAATAATGAACTCGCGTTTCCCGGTTCAAGACAGGATCCGCCATTGTTGTGAACGGGACGGCTGGCTTCAGTCGCAGGACGACGACGGTGTTGCTGCCTTCACCTGCCATTTTCCAGCTTGACACTGCGTTGTCGGTCAGCAGGGCGTTAAGGGCTGTCTCCACAGTCGCTGGAAGTCCAGTAACTGGCATTTTCACAGAAGAATCGAAAATACTTTTAGCAGCTTAGACAAATGGCGCCCTGTCGCCGAGAGAGAGAGAGAGAGAGAGAGAGAGAGGTGTCTTCAATTGAATGTCTGTTCACATTATGTGGTCTTAGACACGAAAAAAGAAGAAACGCAGTAACAATTAGAAATAAACCAAGTAACCTCAAATACAAAGATACAACATCTGCATTTCATAACAGATAACGTAAAGTTCGGACTCTGAGTTCATGCTAACCCAATGTTACAAATGAGTGAGAAGTATTTAAGATTTCTTTCAGGGAAGATTCAGATAAAGCTAAAGTTTTTTGTTTTTTTTTCAACTGCTTTACATTTTAGAAGCATATGCACATTTGATGTTTTTTCACCATAAATCCGTTTTATGCCATTATTACATTTTTGCTATAAAAGCATAAAGTATATCAAAGATGCCATTGAGCTACTTTGAGTTCTTCAAATATTTCTTGAAATAGTTTCATTATATATATATATATATATTATATATATATATATATATATATATAATATTCGTGCGTGTATATATATATATATATATATATATATATATATCGTGCGTGTGTATGTGTGTGTGTATGTGTGTACATATGTGTATGTGTGTGTGTGTGTGTGTGTGTGTGTGTGTGTGTGTGTGTGTGTGTGTGTGTGTGTGTGTGTGTGTGTGTGGGTGTGTGTGTGTGTGTGCGTGTGCGTTTGTATATGTGTGTAATGTGTGAGAGAGAGAGACAGATAGACAGAGACAGACAGACAGGGAGAGATTTTTGTGAAATCATGCTCCAAAGTTTTTATATTTGTCTGATTTCAGGATCGCCTCCTCCCACCCCCCATCCCCCACCAACGCACCCCACCCACCCACCCACCGCCCCCACAAAAGAAAACAAGAAGAAAAGAAAAATACAACTTTGTTCCTGATAACTGAAGCAAGCGTTTAGAGACTTAGCATTTCTGTGGGCAGTTTCACCATTAATATGACTTTGATCGTGATAACTGAATCAAGTGTTCACAGACCTAGTATTTCTGTGGGCGTTTTCTCCATGAAAGAAGACTTTGTTTCTAACCCGAACCAGGCGTTCACCGACCTAGGGGCGACATACTGGGCTGGTACACCCATCTTGTCTTCTGATACGGATGGCTATAACTCGGATGAGAAAGCCGCTCGTTAGCGACAGATGCGCGCGCTTCCTGCCATTGACGTCAGCAGTGAGCATGCCCACTGGGGGCTTGTCTACGTAATTCGCCTTCCGGTTGATCTCGTCCATTCCCCGCCCCCCGAGCCGCTTTAATGATCTTTGCGTGAGTCCAGAGCGTGGCTGTCAGGTTAAACAGAGATAATTGAAAAAGAACTGTCGTTGCTTCATCCAACCAGAAAACGAGGATTTCCTTTCATACAGAATTTTCGTCCAATCAGCTGTTACGTTTGTCGCTTTTTCTATTGACGCTTACATATTGTAAAATCCTTCCCTCTCTCTCTCTCTCTCTCTCCTCTCTCTCTCTCTCTCTCTCTCTCTCCTCTCTCTCTCTCTCTCTCTCTCTCTCTCTCTCTCTGTATAAAATGATGTTTGGCATTTGTGGGGGCCGAGCATTTCAGATGAAATGTTAAGAAATCGTTTGTTATTTTTTTTTCTTTCAGCGTCATCTTTCAACTATGTGTTTTTCGTTATTCCTTTTGTTTGTCTCTGTTTACAATTATATGTAGGTTCTGTGTGTTTAAGGAGGTAATTATGGTTAGAAAAAGAAAAAAAAAAAAACTTTATATGGTTGTAAGTATATTGCTCCTGGTAACGGACGACTGTCAATTTGAGAAAAGGGCAAATTAGGTACCAGCCCAAATACATATCTCAAAAACAGAACTCGACGGACTAGAATGAAAGATACAGATGAGAAAAAATTAGTAGTAAGTTTCTGAATAACAGGTACAAAAGATAAACACAGAGAAAGTCATCCATTGAAAGGAAGGAAACGCTATCGTCGTTTCTAATAGATTCTGAATGCAAGTCACGGTTTGCCCCCAAGTACAACGTTATCATCGATTGCCATCGGAGAGAGTGCTGGATGAATCTATTTCCCTCCTTTCGCGTAGCCATCTGCGTGTGCTGTATGGTACCGCAGGGCGAAATGACTGCCTAATGTGTTTGTTTCAGAATCAGCGAAGGAGCCGATTGTTAATCGGCCTTTTGATGGGATGGTGAGGCCTTCGTGTTGTGCTCCATTGTTTTAAGACGAGTTATTACCTTTTCTGTCCAGGCAGAGGTCTGTTTAAGATGGTGATGAGCTTGGCGTTGAGAGACAAGACCCTGGTCACTGACAAGACCCTGGTCACTGATTTTGTGAGACCAGTTTTGGGTCGTGGCCTTTCTTAGTTACATAAGAGATGAAATGCATGTGCTTCCGTCAATATACCGTTTTTTATTTATATCATGAAAATGTCATGTTGATACTTTGACTAAAAGATATAGCATTCAGGTACAACCTTTGCACTTCTCCCTCCTCTCTCCTCCTCCCTAATGACGATGCTGATTGCAGAGTCAGGAACAACGGTTGACGCAGAATCACAGACCTTTTCAGAACCAGAAGCTGAAGGGAGCCCAGAAGCCGTTGCGGAAAGCCTCTCAAAGACTGAACCCACTGCAGAGTAGGAAGTCTACATACAGTCATCCATGTCTTCTGGACCGGAAGCGGAAGGCCCGGAACCGGAAGAAACCTCCTCGGAGCCGGACGTTGGTGGACAACCGTCGGCGGAAGGGGATCCCCTGCCGGAAGCGGCGGAGCCCGAGAGCTGGCCGGAAGCAGGCCCTGAATGGGAGGTGGCCAGATCGGAGTGGGAAGAGGCCTGGCCCTTCCACGTGTACTTCTTCGCCATGGCGTTCCTGCTCATCTCCTTGCTGGCGGCCTACCTGGCCGTGTCCTCGCTGCTGCAGCACAAAGGGGGTCCCCGCAGCTCCATGAGCAAGACTACCATCGCCCTCAACATCATGATCTGGTCCTTCACCATCACCCCGCGCCCTCTTCCCTCCTCGCCGACCCTTACTTCTCCGAGAACCTGCTGCCTTTCGTGGCGGCTCGCCTCCTCTGGTCTTTGGGAATCCCCCCGGCTTCACTGCTTCATTTAGCATAATGCTGCTCATTCTCTTGGACACCACCAAGATGTCGTTGGCGCCTCCCCGCTTCCAGAACGTGAAGACAGTCGGGGTGATCTGGCTACTGCACGTGCTGATCGTGAGTCTGACTGACGTGTTGGTGTGATTTACGTGGAGGCAGACATAAGGCCCTTGCTGTTGATGTGCCAGATGTTATTCGTGCTGTACGGGGTCTTGCTGTGTGTCGGTTACGCTTACGTGGGGGGTGAAGATGAGAGGCAACTTGCAGGCGTCGTCGCAAGGATATCATGAAGGTGAGGCTTTTTTTTTTTCTGTTCCTTGGTTTTATAACGTTACGTACAGCCTGTTTTGCAGGGGAGGTCTCTTTGATTGTTCTCGCTGTGTGCTCTGTTCTGGCATATCTGCTAGGCAACTCTTTGGAATCATAAGCGGTGTTATTGTTTTATCATGGGAGCAAGAGTTAGCCTACTTGTTCGTAATTTACAGTCTCTTTTCGTTTGGTTGGTTGGTTTCTTTTCTTTTTTTCTTTCTTTCCCCCTGATATCTTCATCGTTCTCTGATTCTCTCTTTTTCCTTTTCTTTCTTTGTTCTCATCAATTTTTTTCTTCTTGTTAACATTTGTTTAGTTTACAAGTTCATTGGCATGTACAATGAATGAACAAAAACATTTTGTTACACAATTACTTGTATTTTTAAACTGACATTCTCTCTCTCTCTCTCTCCTCCCCTCTCTCTCTCTCTCTCTCTCTCTCTCTCTCGTCTCTCTCTCTCTCTCTCTGTGTATGTGTGTGTGTGTGTGTGTGTGTGTGTGTGTGTGTGTGTGTGTGTGTATTCTTGTGTGTGTGTGTGTGTTTGTGTGTGTGTGTGTGTGTGTGTACATACGTGTGCGTGCGTGCGTGTGTGAGAGATGTATTGTGTGTGTGCTTGTGTATGTGTGTGGTGTTTGTGTGTGTGTGTGTGTGTGGTGAGAGGAGAGAGAGGGAGAGAGAGAGAGAGAGAGAGAGAGTGACTCTTAAGTCGCCAAGGATAGATTAAGTAGGCCGAGATCATGTCTTAAAATGTGTAAGTCCTACTTGTCCTGCGCAGATTGTAGCAATACTCATCTATGTGCCGAAGAATTAGTATGAAAGTACTCCATATATCATTATGTCATGGCGGGTAGTGTCGGAAGAAAGAATAATAGCGAAATGTTGAAATGTTTAGCAGACAGAGATACAGAAAACGAACGTGGAGCTTTAACCAAAGAAAAGACAAAGACAGAGACAGGTTTGACACTGAGATTTACTGATACGGGACTAAACAGCTCTCGTAAGAGTCATCTGATTTTGGTGTGAATTTAGAGAGAAAAAAAAAATCACACACACAGAAAAATACTCATAAAACACAAATTTTTCGGACGTCCGGAAAGAGAATTCTAAATCATTTCATCAGCATTGTGACGGGTCTTCCGACGTTCCCCCTCTTTGTCATAATATGATTATCATGTACAGGGATACGTTGGGGTATGGACAGAAGCATTCATAATCTTCACAAACAGATTGTGCTCTCGCATGGGCACACGCACTCTGTCACTCACGCCGGGCCCTCACAAAGGTGACGGGAAATCAATGATATGTTACAAAAATGAAATTGCATTCATCTTGACTCCGAGTCCCCACCTGTCACTGTACAAAACACATTCATCTGTATCATACAAAAGAGTAAACAGCATACAAATAAGCCATTGATCGCATCCATCTTTTCTCAAGTACACTTAATTGTCAGCGAAAGGCAAAGGGAAAGGGTTGCGAACCACACTGTTCGTGTCCGCCTGATCGATCAAACCCCCGTTGGGGATACTGGAAGTGTAGCTGTACTTGCACCCTCGGACCGAGTCTCATGGACTCTGCTGCAAATCGCCCTCTCCAGTGAAAGGGCTCCTGCCGGCCTTTCCCACAGGTCTTCTGTTGCTGCAGACGACCTCGTTGGCTTGCAAATCCCTGTCTAGGCCCCAGCAGGTCCAAATCATTCAGAAGAGATTACAGCCGCATACCATTATTGCTAAAGAACGGCCTGATTTAAGCAAACACAGAATTAAAATCGAAGAGATCTTTAACCGGCGCGATCATCACGATCCTTCCATTTGCAGATGGCATCGATGGCTGCGCAGCCGGTGAGGAAGAACTGGCCAAGATTATCAAAAGACTGGAGGAAACATCAGATGATATGACCTGAAAATCAGCCCTGAAAATACCACATTGGTGGGTAGCTACACCACCGGAAATGCTGATATAGCTATTCATGTACAGGACTAGGAACTGTGTAACAATTCACTTACTTGGGATCCACCAGTAGCATTGCGGGATCCGAACCAGAAACCTCCCAAGGGCAGCAAGGACGGCAACTGCCATGTCCAGATTCAACTTGTCTGGAACGATTACAACATCACCATGAAACACAATGTAGGTCTCTGCTTGCACTGGTATATTTCGTATTCTTGTATGAAGACCCTCGCAGCGATTTAGAAGAAGAAGAGTCCTCAAAATCAAAACAGAGGAGGATTTCTGCGATGCAAAAGTTAGATGTAAAGTGTGAAGGAAGAGCAAATGTACACACGATACACGATACACGATATTTTATTTGTCCTCATAGAATACAAGGGAAATTTGTTTGTGTGTGCCATTATCAAAATTCACATCTAACACAACAAATTATAAACAAGTATATCATTAAAAATATTCCACTCTTTGCACTGTGCTCAGTCCTTCTTTGTCAATTCATTTATCCATCTTGTGTCAGTCTGCACACATCGGACAGGGCGTTTTTTTCCTGTACATAGTGATAGTTCTGAAAGAATATCTGCAGATTATAACATGAGTAAATGTGAATTCCCATTTCGTGCCTGGCTGCCCAATATACAGCCATACATCTTCAGTTTCTTTCAAAACGATATATCAAAGTACGTAAGGGTTTATTCTGTGTTGTAATTTGATACGTAGCGTTTTTCGAGCAAATTATGCTGAGTTTATCTAGCTCATACAATGGAATGGGACTCTGATTACATATACATGACATACTATCTTGCTTGACACACAAAATCATGGTCGTTTAACAGTTTTTTTTTTTTTCCACAATGCAGTTTGACTCTTGATTTCATTTTTTTTTTTTTTTAAGTTCATGGCGATGACTTCTATTGTTATTATGCTCCATACTGTATGGTCGTACTTACGAAGCATCATTGTTTTTTCTTCTTTGGCGAAGAAGGGGTGCGCAGGCATTCCCTGCAATAACTATTCTATCGTACTGCATTTGTTGCGATACAGCTTTTTCAGTTTCATTTCTAAACTTCAGGATAGAATTAACGCCCCAAATATGGCAAAATCATTTTCTATCTTACATATGTAACTACATCATTTAGCTAACGATAATTAACAAATCCGAATCTTGTTGGACCTTGCGTCAACTTTATAACTAACCATAATCAGGAGTTGGGTTGACTCGGAATGCAGCAGCTAACATACACCTTCCAAAACAATCCATCCAAAAAGCTCAAACAAGCTGACAATGGCCAAGACGATGCTGAATATTTCTTCTTTGATATTACGAAAGAAAACCAACCATTCATTAGCTTTGCTTGAAACTGATACTCAGATGAGATACATTCGTTCCGAAAATTCAATGAACTAATCGAGTCTGATGCCATTTCATTTTATCTCCATAATTGTATGAATTGTTCTCAAGATGTTACCCCAGTGCACATTTTCTTCAAGTCTTCGTATTCACTTCTGGAGAGCATTGAATCGTATGTAAACCCGACCGGCTCCTACCCAGAGTTGAGTTTGCTGCGGACTCAGTTGGGAAGACTGGGACCACACAGTCGAGTTTCAATCCACTTAATGGATGCGTTTCTGAGAGTGTTGCTCAAATTTCCTGACCAACACTGCAGGTGCCTGTATCTCTCTCGGGCCTGGTTGACGCCGGGATATATTATGAAAAGAAGCGTAGAGTACAGCCCTGTCATGTAGTCTCAGACCGAAATGGAAATCCGTAGCATCATCATAATCATCCTCATTCTCATCGATCAGCAAAAAAAAAAGTCTCAAATTCTGTGGCCCTTCATGCCCTGCTCTCATGGTGACCTCAGTTTTCGATGTCTCTCTCCACGTCTGTGGCCTTGGTTTGGTTCCGTCGGGGTCACCGGTATCGGCGAGTCCATGGGGGCTGTCGTTGGACGGACGTGGTGGCGCCCTCCGGAGGGAGAGCTCACTCACGCCGGCTCCGCGACTAAGCAATTATTGTCGTCAGTAGGGGGCTTAGTAGTGGTGTCCTGCGTATGTTAGATCAGAACAGGCGCCACTGAACACCACTGAAGTGACTCGGCAGCAGTGCAGTGTCTCTCCTCCGGTGGGTTGCCTCTTGACGACTTGACATTGACTGCTGCCCCTGTGGATTGCCGGTGCCGGGGGCTGCGGCGGGGCCGACCGGGCTGTGGCTGTGGACAGGTGTCGGAATGAGCGGCGGAAGTTTTGAAATTTTTACTAATGTCCCAGTCCGATATATTACTCAGTAACTGCTTTCCGCCCTTGTGAATTTTAGTGTTGAAAAGCATGAAGAACAGTTGTAGAAGTCTAGAGTGTTCGATACACATCAAGAAGAAAAAATGAAAATCCCACTTGACCATAGGTGTCAACGGTATTGTTATATAGTTTTTTATAATGTCTGCGATTATTTTTCTTAAAATTGTTTTAAAAAACAATCTTCATATCATTAATAGGTAATTGCGAGGGATTTTTAATCTACTTCAAGTTCCCTCCAACGAGTACATCAGACATATCTTTTATTCGTGAATTTGTTTTACTTCGTAACAAAAGTGCGTTGCTTTTCTCAGGGTTGTAATTTAATCAGAGGTTTTTTTTTTTCGAAAATTTCCAAGTCCTATCTTTTTTTTCTGGTTTCTGATCAGTCCTGTTTGACGTTCTTCTTTTTTTTTTTTTTTTTTTTTTTTTCCACAGCCCGGTCGGCCCCGCCGCAGCCCCGGCACCGGCATCCACAGGGAGCAGTCAATGTCAAGTCGTCAGGAGGCAACCCACCGGAGGAGACATTGCACTGCCGCCGAGTCACTTCAGTGGTGTTCAGTGGCGCCTGTTCTGATCTAACATATGCAGGACACCACCTACTAAGCCCCCTACTGACACAGTACTACTGCTTAGTCGCGGAGCCGGCGCAAGTGAGCTCTCCCTCCGGAGGGCGCCACCACGTCCGTCCAACGACAGCCCCCATGGACTCGCCGATACCGGTGACCCCAACGGAACCAAACCAAGGCCACAGACGTGGAGAGAGGACATCGAAACTGAGGTCACCATGAGAGCAGGGCATGAAGGGCCACAGAATTTGAGACATTTTTTTTTTTATGCTGATCGATGAGAATGAGGATGATTAAGATGATGCTACGGATTTCCATTTCGGTCTGAGACTACATGACAGGGCTGTACTCTACGCTCCCTTTCATACTATATCCCGGCGTCAACCAGGCCCGAGAGATACAGGCACCTGCAGTGTTGGTCAGGAAATTTGAGCAACACTCTCAGAAACGCATCCATTAAGTGGATGAAACTCGACTGTGTGGTCCCAGTCTTCCCAACTGAGCCCGCAGCAAACTCAACTCTGGGTAGGGAGCCGGTCGGGGCAGAAAAACCCCATGACTTCTGATGGGATTCGAACCCACGACCTCCCAACCAGGAGTCCGCGACGCTAACCACTTCGCCACGGCGGCTGGTTGTTTGACCGTTCTTATTGATTAAGAGCAGAATCGCTTTTGAGTCTTTCTTTCTGTCTTTCGCCTTGTCTTTCTTTCATTCTCCCCTTTTTTTCTTTCTCTTTTCTTTCTTTTTTAATTATGTTTTTGTCTTTATTTCATTCAGGTTTCTCATTTCCTTCCGTACCTTTTGTTACCCCGCTCTTTTCTTTGGTTTAATTGTTCCACGTTTTTCTGTGTCTTTGAACTTTTCCCTAGGAAGACTAGTTCTTTATTTAAAGAAGAAACCTATCAGTGGTCACAAACCAGGAAGAAGCAGAATGAAACGAATCTACCGCTGTCATAAATATCATTAGTGTGGACTAGCCTCTGTGGCGAAGTGGTTAGCGTCGCGGACTCCTGGCTCAATGGGTTCGATTCCCAGCAGGCCCATCTATTTTTGGGATTTTGTGCCCCGACGAGCTCCTACCCAGAGTTGAGTGTGATCTGGGCTCCACTGGGAAGACCGGGACTACACACTCGAGGCGCATCCACTTGATGACGCGTCTGTAAGTGTGTTGCTCAAAGTCCCAGACCAACACTGCAGGTATCTTTATCTTTGGAGTCTGGTTGACGCTGGAATACATTATGAAAGCAAATGAAGAGTAAAGCCCTGCCATGTCGGCTCAGACCAGAATGGAAATCTGTAACATCATCTTCATTATCCTCAACCTCATCGATCAGCTTGAAAAAAAAAATGTCTCAGATTCCGTGGCCCCGTCATGCCCTGGTCTCATGATGTCCTCAGTTTCGATGACCCCTTAGCCCGTGGTTTGGGTTTGTCGGGGTCACCAGTACTGTCAAATTCATGGGACAGTCTTTGAACGGACGTAGTGGCGCCCCTCAGAGGGAGAGCTCACTAGCCCTGGCTCCGCGACTAGGTGATTATTGTCGTCAGAAAGTGCTCAGTAAGTCGTGTTCACAACAGGCACCGCTGAACATCACTGAAGAGACTCGGCAGCAGTGCAGTGTCTCCAGTGGTGGGTTGCCTCATGGCGACTTGACATGACTGTTCCCTGTGGACTGCCGGTACCCTGGCCATGGCGGGACGAGCCGGGCTGTGCCTGTGGACGAGTGACCAGAATGAGCGGGGTGGGGGCAATGCCAGTGAGGTGGCACGGAAAGGGAGACAATTAACAGAAAGCATCATTAGTGTGACCCTCTCATCGGATCCGAGAAAGGGATTACTTTTGATGCAAACTGATTATTTTTTGGAGCACATGTTGTTACTTTAGTTAAGTCAGTTTTGACGATCAGGCCTACCAAAGGTGATATTGTACACGTGGATAACTAGGCTTGACGAACAGGAAGAGGAGAGCTATTTAACATTAAACCAGCACTATCAGAGAGAGAGACAGAGAGAGATACAGACAGACAGACAGACAGACAGACAGACAAAGACAGAGAGAGGGAGAGAGAGAAGACTCAAGCATGGGTTATTGTATCGACTGAACTCATTTGTGCCCACTGCAGTCACATGAGTGAAAAGAGATAGTAAAGATGAAAGGCCAGAAAATGAGAACGGGTTTTGAAAGGGAAAAATGTATTACAATCAAGAAATGTCGAGATTTATCATGTAAACTAAACTAGTACATGATCCTTCGGATCTACATGGACTGTTTCCTTCAGTTGACTCACTGGAAAGCACTGAAGGTTTGGCTCGAGGAATCAGAAATGGTTGGAATGGGTGTCGAAATATTTGAGAAAAATAGTCCTTCATAGCAGCCCTTCCTTCTCATGTACCATCACCCCACTGCTCTGTACAAAAAGTTCCTGAATGCCTTTTCCAGACATGCTATTTCATTATTTTTGTTTAACTCAGGGGCTGAGACCCAGGCTTTCATACACCATTATCTGCAGTCCAATGATAAATCCAGAGGTTGTACATAGAGGTTTTAAACGGAGATGGGAACTCCACAAACTGAAAATGATCGCGTTCGTTGCTAAATTTTAACAGCGCATATTGAAGGGTTACACACATTTTTCCGGGAACATTTCCATCACCTTCCAAGCAGAAAACTTCTTTCTGTACTAGACCATTCTGACTCGTCACTATTTCTGTACTCCTGCCTGAGAAACGTGACGGGTGGTGCCGTTCATCAAACGCTCCATTCTCAACGAACGAGGCAACAGGCAAGTTCTCTAGCAACTCTCTCTCTACTCTGGTCTTGCGCCTTTTTTTGCGGGCCCAAGGGTCGTTTCTCTTCAAGTCCCACTCGTGAAACCGATGTGATTATTGGTAGAGTGTGTTTCTGTCCCTAGCGGTCACCCGCGGGTGTGTAAAATCTGAATTGTGTATGGGTGTATGTGAAGAGAGAAAGAGAGACAATCTAGTCTGAAAGAGAGGTGATCAAAGCTTTTTGTAATTTCTAGTGTGTCAGATAATGGCGGGTTATAGAAATCTGACAGGAAGTTTGACAATTTCGCCTAACGTTGATCGAATGGAGCTCCATCGCCGCATTTTCTCAAGGGTTGTGACCTATGGCCAGACCTCGGCTTGGTTTTCTCTTCCGTACCCATGCTCGTGATGAGCTCACGTCAACGTCGTCGATTTTCAATCAA
>JADBJO010001298.1:27500-35000 GCA_016801955.1 Conus betulinus
CACACACACACACACTTGACTTGTTGCGATGCATATATTGTAAATATTTTTGGCAAATTTTTAATGTATTATCAAAGCACAACATGTATAATATTTCAGAAATGTACATTCTACAAAAAATATATATATTTCCAACATTGTAAAAGAACATGTGCCGCAGGTCAAGTTTTTGTTTTATTAATGCTTCTGGGCAAGATGCTTACAGCTGGTGAACAGCAGGTTATAAATTCACCATGCCCTTGTCATCTGTAAGGAACAATGACAGCAATTGTGCAGATAGGGCGTTGAACTGGATCAGATACAGAGATGATGGTTTCGTTTATTTTCCCTGATGAAAAGGCTTTACCAGTGTTTGAAACGCCTTCAAACCCTTTATCCTAACAAGATTAAATGAACTGTTAGCTGTGGGAAAACGGTAGAATACGTAGACGCAAAGTATTAATCAAACTGACAAGTAAGAAACGGTATGTCTTCTTTAAGAATATCCATAATCATTCACCACCCAGTTCCTGTCACCCAACGGCAGTAATCAAAGGAATGTTGACTGGAGTGGCTTGAAGGCTCATGGTGATATGCTCAGTGACACAACACTCGAGGAAAGAAAAAAGAGTATAGAAAATACCTTGTTATGCGTGGATGGAAACAGGACAATGCTTATAGCGATTTGAAGTTAGGAGCATCAGTTTCTCGTGAGCATGCACCTGTTAAAAGTAGAAAAACTTTCATAAGCAAAATAAGAAAATTGCAAGGGTGTCCACATAAGACCCACGTGTCCCCAACTAGTCTCTTATGAATAAGAGGAACATTCATATTTCATACAAAAATCCAGAAAATATGAACATTTTACCCAGAAATACCTCGGTAGGAGCAGGCAAGAGAAGGAAACATTTAGGTGAAATATATAAACCCGCCTTACCAAAGAGAAGTTTTGCACATGGCCCTGAAAAACAAAAAGGGATTTACAGATGCACCAAAAATGTGACACTTGCGCACACTCAAAGGACATAATTACTTTTGTATCCCTCTGGAATAACGGAAATGGCACATTAGATCTCATCTAACTGGTGACACTCCTAATTAGCTGTAGCTATTGCAAGGAGATTTTATAAGTTTGGTCCGCAGTTAACTTTAAACGTAGATGGGCTAATCATAAACATGATGGTAAAATGAGAACAAATTCTAAATGTCAAGTTGTAGTTCATGTAAACAATCTCAACCACCCCGCTAACACGGATGTTAGATTTCTTACTTTTGTTCCAGTTGAGCAAGTTTATACTACTTATCGTCTTCTACAACGAGAGCTATATACTGGCAAGCAAATTTGAGGACCTTTCAAATGGGTGGAATAAACGAAAAGACATAGGGTCTGCTCGCAGACATAGAGTTCAATTTCACTGCTAAATTTTGAATCCTCGTAAGGTTATCATAAGTGATGCTATCATATTTCATGCAGTATGTTCTGCGTGCATTTAGGGTGCATATATATCCTGTGCAATGGGAGAAAATTCTTGATTAGGGGAAATCACCGTCAAATATGTTCTGCTCTGTGTGTGTGTTTCTGTTAGAATACTTTCCCTTGTGAACTGTGATTCAGCCCAGTGAATACCCCAGTTTTTTTCTCAGATCCAAAACTCACTGTGACACAGTATAAGTCGTCGTGAAGAGTAGAGCTTAGAAAGAGTGTGGACGACCATACACATACAAAAAATCATATAAAACCGTAAGAAGTGTTGATTTTATCTAGTTGTTTTTCACTTAGTGTTTTATACCCATTGTTTTTAGCGTGTTTTCTCGTATGATTAATCAGTCATTGAATTGATAGGTAGATTCAAACGAGTCTTTGCTATCCTATCTTAACCCTTCCATCTTATTTACCTTTATTTTTTTCTATCTCTTTTAGTCTTACCTTACTTACACAGAGTTCAGTTTTCTTATTCATATTGCTCTGTCTATTTATACCCCATTGAACTCCAGTCTCCCGTCCCTCCAAATAAGTTTCAAACCCCCCAACCCTCCCCGTTTATCTGACTCATTATTCTTTTATGTTTATCCATGCTTTATGTCTATTGAGGTAATGGTGTAGTCAATTAGAGCAGAAAATGGATAGGAAAATTGGAATGTTGATTTGACCAGTAGCCCCTCCCCTATAGCAGAACTTTAGTCTCTCTGGCTCTGTCCCTCGTTGTTCTTCTTTATTTGATGTTGTTCAGATTCTGGATTTTGCCTGACCCCCCCCCCCCCCCCCCCCCCCCCCCCCCCCATCAGTACCCCCTTCCCTCGATCAAATCCTATCCCCCCCCCCCCCCCTTCCTGTTCCGTCTGTTCAGACTTCAATTTATTTTTTTACTCTCCACTTTTCTTTATGCACTCACCCCTCCCTCCACTTAATACTGTTCTCTCCGGTCCACCCTCTTTTGTTTTTCATATCATTATCCTATTGCTCAACAATAATTTGATATTGTTATTCACTGAATGATTGGTTACTTGGTTATGGTGCGGTTGGATAACTCTTGGATTTCCTTTCCTTGTTACCTTCTCATCGGATTTATTCCCTGAGACTTATTTCTCTCTCTCTCTCTCTCTCTCTCTCTCTCTCTCTCTCTCTCTCTCTCTCTCTCTCTTCCCAGCTAGCTGCGTTCATCCGTTTCCTCTTTCCCAGGTTTCCCTTCTCCGTTTCCCACCCTCTCCATTTTACCCTTTTACTCTCTTTTTTTTCTTCTCTCTCTCATGCCTTCAGTGTCTCATCTCACTTTTTATATTAAATTCTAAATGTGAATTTTAATAATAATATAACGTTTAGTCCAGTTATTGTATTGTAGTGACGCACGGGTCCTGTGCACACAGGCGAGCTCAGCGGAAGTGCGCCTCGCGTGAGAAGTGTTCACTGACGACCAGGTGAACGAGCAGACGAACTCCGACAGTACGACACGTGGGCTCAAAGAAGACGGGTCTCTAACTTATAGTCAGTTCGGGAGCTACATCGTGCTGACAGTATCACTTGTGACAGACCAGTGCTAGGGTTCCGTTTTGCAGGAGACCGTTTTTTTTTCCCTAGCACTGCGATAGAACAGCCGTAGACGGTTATGACGGCAAAGACGGCTTTGATAGTAGCGCTGGTACAATAGCTAGGCCCGGAGACTGAGACTGACAGAGTGATAGTGACAGACTCGACGGGTACCTGGTGCACTTGAAGGGCCTGGGAAGAATCCTGACGAAACCCCCAAGCCGGTGTCTGGACTGACCCGGTAAGAGAGAGAGAGAGAGAGAGAGAGAGAGAGAGAGAGAGAGAGAGAGAGCAAGTGCTTCAGTATATAAACGAACTCACCAAAGTGTAGGGTTAACACTTTATTGTGTCAGGGGTGGGATATACTCAGCAGTTTTAATTAGTACAAAGGAAACAGGAGTTGTTAATAGTGCTGGGGGTGTTTTTGTTTTGCACAGATCAGGTACTAATTACACTCAGCGCTAGCACTTCCCAGCCGCTCCATTAACAAAAAAGGGGGAAGGTTTATTCAATAGACCATAGAGTTGAATATATACACGGCCTCTGGATTGAGCAGCGCAGCTCTCTGTGTTCATGGAAAAGAAGTGGGAATTTACATTGTCCAAGATGATGTCCGTTCTGTGTGGCAAACCCCATGACGACCTGCTTGCACTGATTGATGTTGGAACGCAGCAGGGGCCATGGGAAACTTTATAGAGCCAAAAATGGGCCAATTCATTGGGGAAGGGGGGGGGGGGGAGGGGGGAGAAAAGAAAAAGTACTCCCTTAATCACACACGGGGGAACAACAGTCCATGGATGATTGTTGGATCTCTCTTCTTTTGGGGGTAAGCAAGAACATGCATCAAGCCGCTGATCCCAGTGATGCCAGCTCCTTGTTCATCGAGCTGCCACCAGTTCCTCATCAGTCATCAGATTTTGTGGACAACCTGATTGAGCTGGAAGTGGGCTCTCCTGGGTCTGCTGAAGAGTCGGAATCCCATCCCTCCGAAAAGATGAGAAAGCAATCACCAGGTAGGAACAAGTCTTTAGACTTGATTACTCAGAGTGAGGGTGCGGGCGGAGGTCACATAGGAGGTCTACATCGTTGTCAAGGTCAGCCCTTACCAGACTACGTTGCCGCATACTTGGGTCAAAGTCTCTGTCGCAGGAATTCAACCAAAGTCCGAAGTAGTTGAATCCAAAAGGGAGGTCAGCTTTTAAGACGACAGCACAGACACCATGATGGGGACTTCAGACCTAAAGATTACAGGCACTTTTCTCTCCCCACTCAAGTAGGTCCAGGGCTCCAGCATGGATTGACCATGGGCGTTGGGATTTTGCCGGAGAATGTGACCGAGATGATAGAGATGGGGAGAAGCACCTGTGCAGCAGCAGGAGGCATGAGAGACGATATCAGACCTCGTCAGGCTCTCCTTCCCCCTCCAGAGTAACTCGGAGCAGGCACGAGAGGTCTAGCATACAAACCTGGCGTTGCTGCCAGGACCTCCATGACTGCACTAGGAGTGAGTCGAAATTGTGTTCTGACTCCCCAGACAGAAGTAGGAAGAACAGTCCTGTCAGGTATTCCCATTCTGGACTAAGAGGGGACCCCAGAAATTAGCCACAAAAAAAATCTACGGTATGACGGGAACTAAAAACTGGCTGTCATTTAGGCACAGGTTCGACAGCTATAGAACAGCCCTCAACTGGTCTGAGAATGAGAGTCGGGATTACGTGGAATGATGTTTGAAAGAGAAGCGCAAGACTTCTTCAAACCACCATGATGGGCAGCCAGTGCTCTTATCGCTAGATAATGAAGAAGCTGGAAGAACGCTTCAGGGCCAGAGATCTGATTGAAACAGAAAAGTTAGAATTCCAACGAGCCACACAAAATCCAAGGGAGTCCTATGAGGATTGAGCAGACAGGGTCTTGATGCTTGCTGATTCAGCCTTCAGTGACCTGCATGAAAGATGTGCACAGGCTCGTGTAGTCTTCACGAGGAGGCAGGTAAACATGCCTATCTGAAGAGACCCAGAGCCATGGAAGAGGCCGTCCAGAAAGTTGAATGCTATTAACATGTCTCCCTAGTTAAGGATGGGCGCAGCTGAAAAATGAGGAGAAGCCACAGGTCAGGACAGTTTGTTTTTTTTATCTGGACAGCTGTCTCAAACAGAACGTGGAAAAACTGACAAATCGTCTGCAGCTTACAGTCAAAGAAAGTGCAAAGCAAGCTCCTGACAACCCTGATTCTAAAGTGAAGTGCTTTTATTGCAAGCAGGTTGGGCACCGGAATAAAGACAGCAAACAAAAACAGGAAATGGCTGCAGAACCAGTCTAGGAAAGATGGAAGGAAAGAAAAGGACCGCAGCTCTTCAGTCGAGGCTCCAGGGCCTGAGTTTGTTCGCGTCTCTAGGGTCAGGACCAATTCTAGGATGAAAGCGAACAAGACCGTGAGGGAAAACGATCAAGATGCCAAGGTAAGGATTTAGATACGGCTGGGGAAATCAAGTTGTTCAGGAGGATCACCTGAAAAAAAGAATCAGCCAGGAATACATCAGGGCAGTGGGGGTATTGGGCATTCCAGCCGGTTTCATGAGGGTCTCTGTCACGAGGGTCCAGAGAGACAGGCCGTATATGGTCTGGTGTGAAACAGACAGGGGATCCTCTTTGCCAGGATATCTGGGAGCCAGTTCTGAGTAACTTCCAGTTGTACCGGCTAAAACGGCATCCATCCTGGTTCAGTGGAAAGAGGCATTGTTGCTGGTGGCGCAGATGGACCTGCAGAAACACTAGCACGAACACTATCCGGCGCCAGAAGCCTAGCGCCCACGCGAACAGTGCCTCCCGATGAACCTCGGTTTCAACGGGCCTTCGAAGCACACTACAGCCAGTCGAGGCTCTGCTGTCCGCCTCTTCAGCTGTTTTTCAACTAAGATCGCTCTGGGACGACCTTCGAATGGGTACTAACCCGACCTGGGCACAAGCCTGGTAAAGAGCTTTTTCCTTACTGCACCCCCTGGACGCCAAACTTTCATCGGTATGTGTTTGTTATAGCCCTACCTGACAAAGTCTCAATAAAGGCGAAAGCTTGACGATGCGCTATTGTGGAGTGGAAATGTTGGACGTGCAGATTGGACTGCTATTGTTCTAACCTACTGTCTACATCTTGCCGGTGCTCAGGAAGCTACAGGTGTTACATCATATATATATATATATATATATATATAAATAAAGCTTGCTCTTATGTCTTCTATTGAAGAAATATGAGGAGATAAACATTCATATCTGCAGTGGAAGATAATTCTGCCTAACTATCAATATGCATCGACTTCGAGAGGGCGAATGGGAAGTAATATATGCTTCTCGAAATGAGCCTTCAGCAAGTTTATATGCTTCTCAAAATGAACCATCAGCAAGTTTATAGTTTTCAATGGGGGAAGGAAGACTCACTAACATATAACTCCTGGTTAGATACCGGTATATCGAGTGAACTCCTGGTTAGATACTGGTATTTCGAGTGCTGATTGTTTCTCGTTAGCGACCGCGGAAAGTGTTAACTCCACTCCTCTGCCTTTCTGGTTTTAAGCAGAATGCTATCCCAGAAAAAGGCTGGTACGCAATACCGTAGTATGTTTGTACAGTTTAAAAAAAAAAAAACTACCAAAGGTGCCACCTACGAAGAAAAAGAAAATCATAAAGAGCAAAACAAGCTACATTTTCTTGTGAAAAAGTAAAAATATAAAACGATAACCTCTTCAGACACAAGTGCTGAGGGCCAGTTCTTGGAATGAATCCACAAGGGACTAAATTATAATAGACTAATAAATATAAATTCCAAGGATAAGTAATCGAGCACCATTCCATTTGTATATATATATACATTTACACACACACACACACACACACACACACACACACACACAAACACACACACACACACACACACACACACACACGTGTGTGTGTGTGTGTGTGTGTGTGTGTGTGTGTGTGTGTGTGTGTGTGTGTGTGTGTTGAACAATATCTATCTATCTATATATAGTGTGTATCTAACTATCTGTCTGTTTACCTATCTATCTATCTGTCTCTGTAAATATCTATCCAAAAGATATTTTGCGTTTAAAAAAAAATATCAAATTAAACAAATGTAAGCAGTCTTATTTTCATAAGTTTTATTTTCCAACTGTGATTCAAATATTCAAAATCACGGCCCATAAACATAGATCTAACATATGACAAAATTGTATTTGTTTGTTACAAGGCTAATGATACGATCAATGTTAAATCTTCAAATGATTGTAAAGTAATTCATTTTGTTTTGTGTTTCTTAGCATCCAAAGAGATTCATCCCTTCAAAAAAACATTGTTTTTTTTTGTTATGCGGCAACCAATGATGGAATCTCACACAGCAGTGTGTAATCCAGCCTGTGTCAACTGGTAGTGCGCACGGGGGTCTTGGTGACCTCGTTACCGCGCGGGCGGGATAAAAAGTGCAAAGTTGCGTTAACTGTGCC
>JADBJO010001298.1:40000-55000 GCA_016801955.1 Conus betulinus
GTCTCCCTGCCTGTGCTCAACGTTCAGTCTGTCTCCCTGTCTGTGCTCCTGTCATGGGCATCACTCCCACGACGTTCAATCCAGCCTCCTCCTCCACAGCCACACCCAGTCTCTGGTCCCAGCCAGTCTTCAGGGGGGCATGGTCTGGAGGTAAGCCACTGCAGGAAATACCGCACCGTTGCTGAATCAAATCGGTGGTGGAGGTAGAGGTAGTGATGCAGGTAGTGGTGGTGGTGGTGGTGGTGGTGTGTTGTTAGTCTGTTTAACGTCGGTTCACTAAAAGTGATACTAGACGGTTGGAAAGGATGGGGGAGAGGGGAAAAGATAGGGAGAGTGGGAAGGAGTTGACTTCAAGTAAAAGTTTGATATGAACGTACGTGTGTTTGTTGGTACTTGCATGAGTGTGCACAAGTGTTTGAAATATAATTATTGCATTGGGAAAATGGGTAAGAATGTTGTATAATTATCGAACAATGAGTATTAAAGCTATGAACTTACGAAAATCAGTGAGAATCTATGCAAATGAAATAACAATAACGTATTAATAACGCATTAATGTGGTGGTGGTGGTGTGTGTGTGTGTGTGTGTGTGTGTGTGTGTGTGTGTGTGTGTGTGTGTGTGCGCGCGCGCGCGCGCGCGCGCGCGCGTGTTTGTGTGTGTGCCTGCGTGCATGTGTGCCAGAGCGTCCGTGTCTGTATGTCTAACTTCTTTTTAATTCTTTTTCTACTGATGAAAATAAACATATAATGTCAATAAAATATATACTAAATATATAAAAGTCATATATACATAGTTTCTGCAGAGCTAGACAGGAAACATGGGGATAATCAATAAAAAGATGAATCTTAAAAAAAAAAATAGTCTTCCCCCTAATTTTCAGTAGGTGAAGCATGCATTTTAAAATCTATGCAATCTTTCAAAGGACTCCTACTGAGGAAAAAAAAAAACTTTAAAATTATTGACTCCTACTCAGAATTCTTTTTTTTTTTTTTTTTCTTAAATAATGAACGCTCACATCTTCTTTCAAAACTTTGTCTTTTCAGTTTTTCAGTTTGCCCTTTGTGGTCCATAGCACTATTAAGGAATGATAATCCATACTTACTTATGTTGAGTGCTTTTCTGTTCCGTGCAGATTTCTCAACAATTCAGAAACGCATCAACATATGGACGGACAATGTTCAATTAGTATACGTACATTAAAAATTCGGAAAGTACAATCATTATTGCAAAATTATTTAATCATTTTTACATTGTAAAATAAACGTTACATTGCCAGAATAAACGAAGAATTGTTTCCCTTTTGGCACGACAAAATGCAAACAAAAAGCGTTTCTTCTCTTTATGCATTGTCATAATTTATACATCATATGTGTTGATATTGCTCTATGAAGCATTTGAACTTAGAGCCACTTCAGATCTACTTTAATACCTTATTTAAATTAGCTTTTGTAACAGAGTATCAATAAAATCATTTGTTAATTTTTCATTTCCTATTTATTGCGTATTGTTTGTATGTGTGCAACATTTAGGCTTTTTCTTTGTCAAAAAAAGTCTTTGTTGTTTTCGAATGTATATACATGGGAAGCAATATGCATTTTGAGACCAGACACTTCAGTCAGTGGTGTTCTGTTGAGCCTGTTCTGATGGAACGATGGCATAGCATGTCGTGAGGTGCATCGGTAGCCGTGCACAAAGTCATGCTTGCATGCACGTACACACACACACACACACACACACACACACACACCTGCACCCCCCCCCCCTCCACACACACACACACACACACACACGTTTATAAAATTTTGTGTGTGTGTGTGTGTGTGTGTGTGTGTGTGTGTGTGTGTGTGTGTGTGTGACCCGTTCTGACTTGGGTTCACCAGAGTAAAATTTGATGTCCGTTTTCCTGATATTTTTACATTGTTCAAAATGAATAAATTGATGAAATCTTTCGATGTATGAAATGCTATACTACTGTATTCGTCAAGAAAAGCAAAACAAGAAAATAGCCTGGCAGGCATTTCAGTTCAAAGCCGGTATACAGCATACATTCGCAAATAGGGATATCAGTTTTGCTTCCGGTGTCTAAATTCCAGCACTACTCTGCTGCCAAAAGTCTTTTTTTTTTAAGTTTTTTTTTTTTCTTTTTAATGATTTTCCAACATTAATAATAAAAGGGATAATCAACATAACATACAATGAACATCATACAAATGGGTACGCTAAATCAAGGGAGGGAATAGGGGTAAAAACATGAAAAAAAATTAAAGATTTAGTTTGGCCGTTAGTGGTGCATTGTAGTAAAGATTTTAAGGATTCGGGCGTGTAGGGGAGAGAGGTGCTTGAAAAACAAACAAACAAACAAACATTGTCGATTCTGTACCTATTATCGGGTTTGTAAAATAAGGTTACACGCAATAACTGAAGTTGCTAGGTGGAGCTAAGTATCCTATACGCCCGCCATGGCTGAATGCCCCATGTCCAGAACGCTGTGCAACAGGTATGACATGTTAGCCATGACTGCACCGTTCTGGAAGTCATGTTCGGCATTTGCTTCCTATGTGCGTGCTGTTGGTGCATTTCAGTACATCTCTCCTCCAGTTCCATACGACCATCATTATAACTTTACATGATCTCTCTGTCGCCGAGTCTGAGTTACAACGCACATGATCGATTTTTTATCTTGTATACCTTCGTCTTGCAACATTATTTCATGCGATACAAAGGACGTCAGCAACATTATTTCATGCAATATGAAGATGTCAGCAACATTATTTTATACAATACAAAGAACGTCAGTAACATTATTTCATGCGATACAAAGAACGTCAGCAACATTATTTCATGCGATACAAAGAACGTCTGCAACATTATTTCATACAATACAAAGAACGTCAGTAACATTATTTCATGCGATACAAAGAACGTCAGCAACATTATTTCATGCCATACAAAGAACGTCAGCAACATATTTCATGCAATATGAAGAAGTCAGCAACATTATTTCATACAATACAAAGAACGTCAACAACATTATTTCATGCCATACAAAGAACGTCAGCAACATTATTTCATACCATACAAAGAATGTCAGCAACATAATTTCATACCATACAAAGAGTGTCAGCAACATTATTTCATACCATACAAAGAGTGTCAGCAACATTATTTCATACCATACAAAGAGTGTCAGCAACATTAATTCATACCATACAAAGAATATCAGCAACATTTTTTCATACCATACAAAGAATATCAGCAACATTATTTCATGCCATACAAAGGATGTCAGCAACATTATTTCATGCCATACAAAGAACGTCAGTAACATTATTTCATGCCATACAAAGAAAAGTCAGTAACATTATTTCTTGCGATACAAAGAACGTCAGCAACATTATTTCATGCAATACCAGAAACTGCCACAGTCTATTGCTAAGAGCAGTGTGACCATTTCAGGAGAAGACCCTGTCTTCTTTGCAGTTGACGCCGGTCTCAAAACTGGACATGGAAGGACATCCTGAAGGGAACAGACGTGTGATTCACTTACTGTTCCCAGTTCCTTAGCTCCCCCCACGGGTCGTAATGGCTGGGGGGGGGGGGGGGGGTGCCTGCAGAAGTGTTCTGGTTCTAAGATGCCAATTGTTCGTCGCCAACCCTGTTTATAATGTTTCGTGATTGTGTGTAAATATGACTAATCTGTCTCAGTCTCTGTCCCTCCCTCCCCCCCCCCCCCCCCCCCCCCTGCTCTTTCTCTCTCTCTCTCTCTGCGCGCATGTATGTGTGTGTGTGTGTGTGTGTGTGTCTGTAAGTGTATGCGTATGTGCATGCGTGCGTATGTGTGTGTGCGTGCATGCGTCCGTGCATGTACCTGCGCTCGCGCGCACATTTGTATGTGTGTGTGTGTGTGTTGTGTACGCGCGCGTGATTCCTGAGGGCGCTTTTAACGCATCTTTTGATTGTTTTTATAGGGCCCGGATGGAAGAGGAAGGGGGAAGAGGGGGATCCCGGAAACTTCCACAACACCCCTCTCGTTCCTGATGTGCCCTTGCATTCTCTGGAGACATCCACGTGGTCACAAGAAGGACGTCATGTGGGGCAGATGTTGACACTGCGCCCATGCTCACTTCCAGAAGACTGTGAATGCAGACCGCAGCTAGCTACATGCTCAGAGTTCCACCTGCTTCCACATCACTCATCACGGTTCCAACACAGCGTCAGCCTTTGACATGTCTACATGTTGACTGACTGCTCAGCTCTGTCCTGACTCCACAAGACGCCTGAAAAGTTTTTTGCACAATTCGTTCTGATATAAGAACGTCCAACCACGACATTTCTGCATTTCGATTAGAATTGAACAACAGAATAAACGGAGGGGGTGAGGGGGGTCCTGGTATAGCGATTTATCTTCTGAGCGGGTGTGGGAATGACTGGAACAAACGATGAGTACGATCAGACATACAGATTGATTTCCTTTGATAGGATCACAAGCCACTGGCGGTGTATGGCAAAGCCCACAGATGAAAGTCCACTGATAACAGCACTCAGTTTCAATACCTCTAAAACTTTGATCAGGAGGCATGGGTTGATTATCAGATGAGCGCAGAGTTCAGGGCTGGCTACAATGTCTTTGAAAAGCAGCCGACTGTGCATTACATCGCTCCAGTTGTAGACTCCTTGCAGGGACACCCTATGCCCAAACAGGAGTTAGAACAGCTCAATAGATAGAGCACCGGACTTGTAATCCTGGTGATCCTGAGGTTCCGGGTTCGAATCTCCGCCGGGTCTTTTCGATACACGGAGATTTTTCCTACTGGGGTATCGCTGGTCCTGTCTCCTTTCCCCAAAAGTCCTTAGAATGAGACTATAAATCAAGGTTCTCTGTGTGAACGCATGTATAACATCTTGTACACACAAAATTCCATCACCAACTTTCGGAAGAGGTTTGGTCGTTGGTACGGATGATGTGTTACACTTAGCGCGCACCCTGCGTGAAAAATCGTAAGAGTGAAGGGAGAAAACTGCGTGACTGACATTGAATGACACGGGAAACGACCTGAATGAAGGTGGACAGCCCGTTGTGTTCACGACAGCGTGATTGTGAAACACTTAGGGCTTGGTTTGTAACGAGGAAAGGCACTATATAATTACATATAACAACACAACAACAACAATGATAAAAGTTATAAGGATAAGAATCATGATGATGATGATGATGATACTCGTACTTCTACTACTACTACTACTACGAGTACCACTACTACTACTACCACTACTACTACTACTACTACTACTACTACTGCTGCTGCTGCTGCTGCTGCACTACTACTACTACTACTACTACTACTACTGCTGCTGCTGCTACTATTACTACTACTTTTACTTCCAGTGATGATAGTAACAATATAATAATAAGTATAGAATAGCAGAAGTCCATACGTGAAAAAGATCGAGCTTAAAACCGGACTGGCTACATACGAATAGTTTGCCTAACGTACAACACATTGCATCGTGCTATGTATGTCACCAAATACCTATGCTTTGCATGCACGCATAATGCTGTGCTGAAGTCATTTCCTCCTTTCTGTGTCTTTGTTTGTTTACTTTGTTATTCGTTTTGGGGTTGCTTTATGCCTCATTTCTGATTGTTTCTGTTGCTGTGTATATGTCTTTTTCGTTTGTTTAACAACAATAAAAGCAAATAAAAATGTTTTTTTTTAACACATAAAATCAGACTGGCCATCGTTTTTGACATTAAAAGGTAATGGTATGTGGATGATTTTTTTTTTTTCTGATAGAGATAAAGCGAGGTAGCACATAGAAAAGGCGTGTTTTTTTTTTTCAGCCTGTATGTAGATTGTTCAATAAACATCGCTAAGGGTTTGCACATGTTCTAACAGATCTAATGCTGTTCACACAGCAACCACTATAAAATCCTCAAAAAAGACTTCACACACACACACACACACACACACACACACACACACACACACACACACACACACACACACACACACACACACACACACACACACACACACACACACACACACACACACACACACACACACACACACACACACACAGAGGCACACATACAGTGGCAATCATTTATACATACATACATACATACATATATACATACATACATACATATACATCATACACACGTACGTACGTGCATACATACATACATACATACATACATACAACACACACACACGTCATGCATACATATATCGTACATACATACATACATGCATACATACATACAGGCATGCATGCATGCATACATACATACGTGCGTACGTACGTGCATGCATACATACATACATACATTCATACGTACATGCATGCATACACACATTCATCCATCCATCCATCCATCCATCCATACATTATAATAATGATGATGATGATGATGAATATTTACATAGCGCCTAAACTCGGCTAGAGAACAAGCTCTGGGCGCTTTAAAATCCACACTCGTTTACACAACGGGCTTTGTACCTGGGTAGCGCAAACGGAAGAGCTGCCAGCTGGCGCTTCAATATCGTTCACTCAATTTTCTTACTTCCTTCAAGCTTTCATTTCTCACGCAGGGTGTATGCTATGTGAAACGTGTCATCCATACCAATTGGTCTTCTCTTCCGAAAGTTGGTGATAGGATTTTATGTGTGGTCAAGATGTTACGCGCGCGTACACACACGGAACCTCGGTTTATAGTCTCATTCGAAGGAATGTATGGAAATGGAGTCAGAGCCAATATTAACTGCGAGGAAAAAAAAAAAAACCCTGTACCAAAACGGCCCGGCGAAGATTCGAACCCGCAACCACTAAGATTACGTGTTCGGCGCTCCACCACTGAGCTATTCCGGCCCCCATACATTCATACATACATACATACATACATACGTACATACATACATACATACCCAGACTATTGCAAAGGCACGCGTGCCGCCGTCAGTCGTCAATGACTGTACAGTGTTGAGGCAACAGCTGGGGAACCCCAGTCATTGGAGACACAGGCAACTGCAATTCTTATTTCTGCTGCCGTTTAGATGGTGGTTGCGGTGGTGGTTCGCATGTGTGTGTGTGTGTGTGTGTGTGTGTGTGTGTGTGTGTGTGTGTGTGTGTGTGTGTGTGTGTTTCAATGCATATATGTATGTATGTGTGTATGTGCGTATGTGTGTATGTGTATGTATGCATCTATGCATGTATGTATGTATGTATGTATGTATGTATGTATGTATGTATGTATGCATGTATGTACGTACGTATGTATGTATGTATGCATGTATGTGTGTATGTATGTGTGTGTATGTATGTACAAATGTTTGTACGTACGTATATATGTATGTATGTGTATGTATGTATGTATGTATGTGTGTGTATGTATGTATGTATGTATGTTTGTATGTATGTATGTATGTATGCATGTTTGTATATGATGATAATGATTGGTAATTGTTCTTTAAACATATGGACCAGACTTCACACCGCCTCCTCTTCAAGTTTGTTTTTGTTATGATATATGTTTTATACCTGCTAAAGAAAAAAAAAACTCGAACTCATTTATATCAATGATACATTAGCAGGTAAGAAACATATATATAATAAAAACAGAGTTCGAGGGTTTTAAAAAAAAAAATCTATTCATTCCCAGTTCTGTTGTATCCAGACTAATCTCCTTTTGAATGAAAGAACAGTGTGCTACTGGGTGCTGTATAGTTGATACATTATTCTCTGAGTTTGACCTGTGTTTGTTCTTGAGAGAAAGGAATTCCTTTGAGGCAAAAGGATTGGGGGGGGGGGGGGGGGGGGGGGGGGGAGATACAGTTGAAGAATTTAACCGAGAAAAAACCATGGACAAAGGAGGAAGAGATGAATCTAGGACAGATTGTTGATACATTTGTCTACTTGTTGATACATTTGTCTACTTGTTGATATATTTGTCTACTTTGCGTGTACAAGATTTTTAGTAGAGCAAGTATGTTCCGCTAGACCTAACATCGACTTGTAGACATTGGATTTTTCTTCATCGGTATGTGTATTAGAAAGAATTCGTATAATGGGCAACTACTATACTCTTATCTCCAGCTGTTTGCGCGCGCGCTCTCTCTCTGTCTGTCTGTCTGTCTCTGTCTGTCTGTCTGTCTGTCTGTCTGTCTCTCTCTCTGAACTTCTCCTCATTCTCTCTCTCACCTGTCAGTAAGCCCGCTGGCCTACTTATCAGTTTGTGTGTGTGTGTGTTGTAATAGCCTCTCTCTATCTCTCTCTGTCTCTCTCTCTCTCTCTCTCTCTCTCTCTCTCTCTCTGTGCCTCTCTCTCTCTCTCTCTCTCTCTCTCTCTCTCTCTCTCCTTCTCTCTCTCATAGTTGTTCGAAAGTTGTTTCTGTGCAAGGCATTCAAATGGGGCTGTTAAAATACACTCCAATAGGGTTCTTGTACTGAAGTTTCATGGATTTAAGATGTTCAGTGAAACGGTCGTTTGAGTGAGCGATAGGTTTCTCCAATGTACAGTTTGTTGCAAAGTGTGTAGGTTATGATGTAGACCAAACCGAATCACTGGCAGGTGAAAGAAGATCTTATAGTGAATTTTCCAAGTGGGCCTGTGACGGTGGTGGCAGAGTTGGGGAAGGGGCAAGTTTTGCAGTTCAAGAACTTCAGTACAAGAACCCGATTGGAGTGCATTTTAACAGCCCCATGCACACATACTCTCACGCCAAAGTTGCTGCTGTCTGGCAGAATAAAGCCAGCATGGCCCATCGAAAATTCATGGAATCCTGGCAGATCAAACGACTCGGTACCACCACACCGACAGGACTTAACATCAAAGAATAATTTCTTTCCTCTCCTCCTCCTCCTCTCTCTCTCTCTCTCTCTCTCTCTCTCTCTCTCTCTCTCTCTCTCTCTCTCTCTCTCCTCTCCCCCCATGCTCCTCTCTCTCTCTCTCTCTCTCTCTCTCTCTCTCTCTCTCTCTCTCCAACTTCACTTTCCTTTTTCCTTTCTCCTGACACATCTGATTTCTACTCGGCCCTGCAGCAGCCCTTGCTTAAGTTTGCTTCCACCATGATTTTATGTTCACCTTTCCATCTTTTAAATTGCTATGTTCTCATAGTTCTTTACCATTAAAAGAGGTTTAAGGCCCGAAACGTTTGGTTAATCTTTTTCTTGGATTAGCTTTTCCAGCCTGGGTTTTTTTTTTTTTTTTTTTTTTTTTTTTTTTTTTGTTGTTTTAGTTTCAGCTCCAAACTAGAATGCTGGTCACACAGGTCCCTCTCAGGTTGATCATCACATTGGAAAAACACAACATCGCTTGTGTCATGGAAAGAGAACTGTATAGGAACAGACCATTACACATTCACTTCCAAGTGGAAATTCTTCAGGCGGATCAAAACCAAACCCCGCCGAGTGCGCTAGTGCGTCCGCTAGTGCGTCCGCTATTCCACTTAGTTTTGTTTGCTGTGTGCTGCTGTTTCATTCAAAGGCGTGTCAATGAATAACACTTACATAAGCTTACATACATACATACATACATATGTGTGTATACTAATAGACAGATAGATAGGCAGACAGACAGAAGACAGACAGACAGACAGACAAACAGATAGATAGATAGATAGACAGACACACAGACAGATAGATAGGCAGATAGATAGACAGATAGATAGACAAATAGACAGATAGATAGACAGATAGATAGATAGATAATCCGTAACAGATAAAAGTGGGGAAAGACAAGTGCCGGCAAGCAAATCTCTCCGTCATCAAAACGATGACTATGCAAAAATTAAACAGAAAAGAAAGAAAGAAGAAAAAAAAAAGGCGGATGCAACGGGAATGGGGGGGGTGGGGGTGGGGTGGAGCTTTGAGGCGGGATGTGAGGAGAGAATGGGAAGAAGAAAAAAAAAATGGAAACGGAAGAGTTGATACATAAATATTAAATTTTTCACGAGCATGCTTGCGTGGAACCATCATAGTCCGTCCTGAAAACCATTCTCAACCATGTACATCGCCTATCCAGAGTCTACTTGCGTTCGCTGATTCTGATTGACTAACGGAACCCAACTGATTGTGTAAAGTCCTTCTTCGGCATCAAATGGACATGCACCATCTGTGAAACAACACCCAAGTCAAATGCAGTGTAAGAAAGAGAGAAAACTAACACAGGATTTCCAGAAGACACGGACACACTTTTTTTTTTTTTTTTGTACAGAACGCAAGGTAAGTGAGATAAGAGACTATGATTTTCCCAATCGTCCGACCACCATTCTGTACACACGGCCAGCCGTGACCCACACTGTAACACACCCAAGCATGCGCCTGTCTCGCGGAGAAAACCCAATCGTTCGTGCAAGTGTTTGAGTCCTCGGCAAAGCTAACACGTGTCCAACTTTCCCCCCAGCGCGAGTGAATAAGAAAACATAACTAGGCCTACAAATTTGCTGCATCTATCAGAATTGGAGTTAGAAACAGTTGTTTTCAGCAGCCGGAGGCAATTCTAGTTAATAAAGCTACTGGAGGTTGTTCTCCTGCCGTCCAATGTTTGATGGGGATTTAAAACCGACATCAACTCATCACTTAAAAAGCTAGTTCCGTATCGGTTTGTGTCAGATGTAGACGATGTGTGGTGTAAACTGCTTTAACCTGTGCGAGGCTTTCTGCGCTGTGTATAGTCGCACATCTGTCGTTGGATTGTTGGAAAGTTGCCTTCGTTGATCGATCCAGGGACTTCATAGCGACACTTAGGAAGTGATTCATTTGATAATTGTAAACATTTTCAGTGTTTCTGTTGGCAGACCTTGGAGATAGGTGGATGATGTGCCAGCTTCATGGCAGACGAAGACAGGGCGGTGTTGTGAGCTCTTTGTGTGTGGGCAGAAAGTGACTGGCCTCATCCATAAGGCACAGGTTGTTATCCGCACACTTTGGATCACTAAACAAACAAACAAAGCGAGAACAACAAGGTAAATTTTGTTACAAAGCTGCAGACGTTATGAAAATGAAATCTGTCTGTCTGTCTGTCTGTCTGCTTTGCTGTCTGTCTCTGCCTCGCTATCTCTCTGTCTCTGTTTCTGTCTCTGTCTGTCTCTCTGTCTCTCTGTCTCTGTCTGTCTGTCTGTCGGTCTGTCGGTCTGTCTGTCTGTCTGTCTGTCTGTCTGTCTCTCTCTCTCTCTCTCTCTCTCTCTCTCTCTCTCTCTCTGTTCGTGCGTACGCGCACACAAGTGCACGTATGAATACGCGCGCGCGCGTGTGTGTGTTCATATATATATACGTGTGTGTGTGTGTGTGTGTGTGTGTGTGTGTGTGTGTGTGTGTGTATGTGTGTGTGTGTGTGTCCTCTGAATCCTCTCCACCTTCCAACTCCCATCACCTTCCACCCCCCCATCTTTCTCCCCCCCCCCCCCTCTCTCTCTCTCTCTCTCTCTCTCTCTCTCTCTCTCTCTCTCTCAATTTCTGTGCACACACACGCGCGTGCGCAGCCACAAACACACACACGGACGTCCCCTGAATCTGTCACCGCACCCCCACGTCCCCCCATCCCCCCCCTTTTTCTCCCTTCCCCCTCTCTGTCTGTCTGTGTTTGTGTATCTGTCTATCCGTTTGTCTGTCTGTCAGTCTGCCTCTGTCTCTGTATGTCTGTCTCTGTTTCTCCCTGTCTCTTTGTCTCTGTCTCTCTCTCTGTATGTTTGTAGTTCTTTCCCCCCCTCTCGCTCCCTCTCCGCTCCCCTTTCTCCCTCTTCCCCTCTCTGTCTGTCTGTCTGTCTATCTGTCTGTCTGTCTGTCTGTCTGTCTGTCTGTCTGTCTCTCTCTCTCTCTCTCTCTCTCTCTCTCTCTCTCTCTCTCTCTCTCTCTTCTTCTCTCTTCTTCTTCTTCTTCTTCTTCTTCTTCTTCTTCTTCTCACCCTCTCTCTGTTCGTGCGTGCATGCGCACATATGTGTGTGTGTATGTGTGTGTGCGTGTGTGTGTGTGTGTGTGTGTGTGTGTGTGTGTGTGTGTGTGTGTGTGTGTGCATACGCGCGCGCGCGTTTGTGTGTAAATGGTGTGTATATGCGCGCGCGTGTGCGCGTGTATTTGTGGGCGTGTGTATATGATTTTCTTCTGCGTAATGAGAACAGTTACCGAGTGTCGATATCAGGCAAAGCTTATTTCAACAAGAGGCAGGCATATTCACCAGATGTAACAGCAGGCGATCAGTTCGCAGTATGCTGACTTTATGCAAAGCTTTTGAATCAGCCACGGCATTTTACCGATATGAACAGAGATGGGATGGACACTGTATTTTCTCTGTATCAACAGCTAAAGTGGTTGTAGCGCAGTACACGGAGACGGAATGGGCACTGTATTTTGTCTGTATCAACAGCTAAAAGTGGTTGTAGCGCAGTACACGGAGACGGAATGGACACTGTATTTTCTCTGTATCAACAGTTAAAGTGGTTGTAGAGCAGTACACAGAGACGGAATGGACACTCTATTTTGTCTGTATCAACAGCTAAAGTGGTTGTAGCGCAGTACTCAAAGATGGAATGGACATTGTATTTTGTCTGTATCAACAGCTAAAGTGGTTGTAGCGCGGTACTCAAAGATAGAATGGACATTGTATTTTGTCTGTATCAACAACTAAAGTGGTTGTAGCGCAGTACTCAAAGGCGGAATGGACATTGTATTTTGTCTGTAACAACAGCTAAAGTGGTTGTAGCGCAGTACTCAAAGACGGAATGGACATTGTATTTTGTCTGTATCAACAGCTAAAGTGGTTGTAGCGCAGTACTCAAAGACGGAATGGACATTGTATTTTGTCTGTATCAACAGCTTAAGTGGTTGTTGTGCAGTACACATGAAGAACCGTGTTGTTTTTGTTTCGCTCTCTTCGTTTGAAAAACAAACAAATCAAAACTAACGAATGACGAAAATTATCGAGGGATCTTGCCGGTCATAGTATACTCATTTGTGTTCCTGAGGCTGACGGAAAGTCTGCCAATAGATTTGTTCCGGAAAACAACAGCAATAACAATAACAACAACAACAACAACAACAACAACAACAGCAACAACAACAACAACACAACAGCAAATAAGGGGGAGATAAACCTGTCCATCCTCCATGTCACGAGAAGACTATACGGCGCTATTAATGGGTCAGATATCAAATATAGAAAGTATTTGTATCGCATATAAGAAAGCAAAACAAAACAAAACAAAACAAACAAAAAAAACCCTAACTTTTTTGTCGCCAGGCAATTTCGCTACTGAATGTAGTTATCGTTGTACGGAACTGACAATGGCCTACAGTGAAAAGCCCGTGTCAGATTGGGTCTTTTGAAACGGGATAGCCCTCACGTTGTAAATAAAATTAATAAATTTACGAAGGTGAAATTAAAACACCAACTCCTCCAAATTTTCTGTTCCATGAGATTCACCTTAGCATTTTTTTTTTTTTTTTTTTTTTTCTGACCCAACCTCTGCGCCACCTCAGAGGCAGTGCACCCACGCCGCTCATTCCCGACACATCCCGTTCACACAGCCACAGCCCGGTCGGCCCCGGCAATCCACAGGGAGCAGTCAGTGTCAAGCTGTGCGCCTGTTCTGATCTAACATACGCAGGACACCACCTACTAAGCCCCCTACTGACGACAATAATTGCTTAGTCGCGGAGCCGGCGTGAGTGAGCTCTCCCTCCGGAGGGCGCCACCACGTCCGTCCAACGACAGCCCCCATGGACTCGCCGATACAGGTGACCCGGACGGAACCAAACCAAGGCCACAGACGAGGAGAGGACATCGAAATTGAGGTCACCATGAGAGCAGGGCATGAAGGGCCACATAATTTGAGACTTTTTTTTTATGCTGATCGATGAGAATGAGGATGATTAAGATGATGCTACGGATTTCCATTTCGGTCTGAGACTACATGACAGGGCTGTACTCTACGCTTCCTTTCATAATATATCCCGGCGTCAACCAGGCCCGAGAAATACAGGCACCTGCAGTGTTGGTCAGGAAATTTGAGCAACACTCTCAGAAACGCATCCATTAAGTGGATGAAACTCGACTGTGTGGTCCCAGTCTTCCCAACTGAGCCCGCAGCAAACTCAACTCTGGGTAGGAGCCGGTCGGGGCTGAAAAACCCACATGACTCTGATGGGATTCGAACCCACGACCTCCCAGCCGGGAGTCCGCAGCTCTTCGCTTCACCTACGAGATTTTGGAGGCCACTGTTTCGTTTTTTGGATATCCAGCTGCTTATCTCAGCTGACTCACAACACCTGTCAACTTCTATTTTCTACAAACCCACAGATTCTCATTCTTACCTGTTGTCTTCATCTAGTCATCCACGCCCTGCAAAGGACAACATTTCCTTCTCCCAGTTTCCTATGTCTCTGACGCCTGTGCAGTGATGACCAGGACTTTGAAGCAAAGGCACTGGACATGGCATCCTTTTCGAGACACGTGGATATCCACATACCATTGTTCAAGAGGCTCTTGTTCGAGCAAGCTCCGTCTCCTGGTCAGAAGCCTTGATGTCCAAACCTGATGCAGACAGAAAAGACCGTATTCCATTGACACTTATCTACCTACCCCCCCCATAATATTCCTGTCAAAAACATCCTCTGACGCCATTTCAAAATCTTACAATCTGATCCAAAGCTGAAATCGATCTCCCCAAACCTTCCCTCATCGCCTACAAGAGAGAGACAAAAACCTTCGCGACTACCTGGTTCGAACCAAGTTCAGTAAAAAACACTAACTCCACAGCCGGAAACTATCCCTGCAATCAACCTGGATGTAAAACCTGCACTTTCATTGCCAACATCCACAGCATCACTGGCCCAAAAGGAAAATTCAGTGTCCAATCCCATTTCACCTGCCAGTCCACCAACTTGGTGTACGTACAGAGATGCAGGCTCTGCTCAAAGTTGTACGTGAAGAAACATATTGTACCCTCAACGAACGCTTTGTGGAATACCTCTGAGCCATCCAGTCGTCTCATCCACACC
>JADBJO010001298.1:65000-67500 GCA_016801955.1 Conus betulinus
TATGAACAAGACCAGTAGGTCAAAGACGTTGCATCTGTTTTTTTTTTTTTATACTTTTTTTTTTTCCATTCGCTTGGTGGCCCTGCAGCTTTATATTTTGGTCTCGCTTGAATTACCGCCTCGAGTCACCCCCCTTTGAAACAACCCCATTCTGCAGCAGCCCATGTTTGCCAGCATGGCCTTTAAAATGGTATTTTCCGTTCCTTTATGTTTTGTATACCTTAGTTAATCTGAGAATGATGAATTAGGCAGAATAGATGGCGCTCTCAGCACAGCCTAGTCTTATCCGCTTTAAAGATGTCAAGAAATGGGTCACCTTGTCTTTAATTACACATGTTAAGTATCTTCAGCTGCCGTGTCACTAATTGTATGTATACAGTGTCTTCAGCTACCATGTCACTAATTGTATGTATACAGTGTCTGCAGCTACCGTGTCACTAATTGTATGAATACAGTGTCTTCAGCTACCGTCTCATTAATTGTACATATAAAGTGTTTTCAGTGACCATGTCATTAAACTTATATAATCAGTACCATGTCACTAATTGTATGTACACAGTGTCTGCAGCTACCGTATCACTAATTGTATGTATACAGTGTCTTCAGCTACCCGTCTCATTAATTGTACATATAAAGTGTTTTCAGTGACCATGTCATTAACGTATATAAACTGCAGTGTCTTCAGCTACCGTGTCATTAACTTACATATACAGGATCTTCAGCTACCGTGTCATTAACTTACATATACAGGGTCTTCAGCTACCGTGTCATTAACTTACATATACAGTGTCTTCAGCTACCGTGTCATTAACTTACATATACAGGGTCTTCAGCTACCGTGTTATTAACTTACATATACAGGGTCTTCAGCTACCGTGTCATTAACTTACATAGACAGTGTCTTCAGCTACTGTGTCATTAACTTACGTATACAGTGTCTTCAGCTACCATGTCATTAACTTACATATACAGTGTCTTCAGCTACCGTGTCATTAACTTACATATACAGGGTCTTCAGCTACCGTGTCATTAACTTACATAGACAGTGTCTTCAGCTACTGTGTCATTAACTTACATATACAGGGTCTTCAGCGACGATGTCATTAAGTTATACATACAGTGCCTTAAGCTACCATGTTTTCAGCTAGCATGTCATTAGCTTGTAAAGTATCTTCAGTTACTGTGTCATTAACTTATATATGAAGTATCTTCAGCTGTTTTAAGCTACCATGTCATTAACTTATAAAGTAGCTTCTGTTACTATGTGATTAACTAATATAAAAAGTATCTTCGGCTATTTTGTCATTAATTTATGCATGAAGTGTCTTCGGTTACTATGTCAATAACTTACAAAAAATGTATGTTCAGTTACAATGTCATTAACTTATGTATAAAGTGTCTTCAGCTTTTTTTTGTCATTAGTTCATGTCTTCAGCTGCTATTCCATTAACTTACAAATAAATGTCTTCAGCTACTAATGTTATCAACTTAAAAAAAAATATATATATATATATACATATGTGTGTGTGTATGTGTGTGTGTGTGTGTGTGTGTGTGTGTGTGTGTGTGTGTGTGTGTGTGTGTGTGTGTGTGTGTGTGTGTGTGTGTGTGTGTGTGTGTGTGTGTGTGTGTGTGTGTGTGTGTGTGTGTGTGTGTGTGTGTGTGTGTGTGTGTGTTCGCTTAAGCTATCGTGGCATTAATTCAAATATAAAGTGTCTTCAGCTACCATGTCATTAATTGTATGTATAAGTGCCTTCAACTACAATTTTGTTGATTGCAAGTATGAACTGTCTTCGGACCAGCCGGCGGCGGGCGAAGTGGTTAGCGTCGCGGACTCCCGGCCTGGGAGGTCGTGTGGATTCGATTCCCATTAGTCCTGTGGGATTTTTATGTCCCGACTAGCTTCTACCCAGGGTTGAGTTTGCTACAGGCTCAGTTAGGAAAACTGGAACCACAGAGTCGAGTTTCATCCTCTTAATGGATGCATCTCTGACACTGTTGCTCAAATTTCCTGACAAAAACTGCAGGTGTCTGTATCTCACGGCCTGGTTGACGCCTGGATATATTTCAAAAGGAAGCGTAGAGTACAGCCCTGTCATGCAGTCTCAGACTGGAATGGAAATCCGTAGCATCATCTTCATCATTCTCTTTCTCATCGATCAGCAGCATTAGAAAAGTCTCAAATTCTGTGGCCCATCATGCCTTGCTCTCATGGTGACTTCAATTTTGATGTCCTCTCCACGTCTGTGGCCTTGGTTTGATTTCTTCGGGGTCACCGGTATCGGCGAGTCTATGGGGGCTGCCGTTGGATGGACGTGGTGGCGCCCTCCGGAGGGCGAGCTCACTCACGCCGGCTCCGCGACTTAGCAATTATTTTCGTCATTTGGGGGCTTAGTAGGTGGTGTCCTGCGTATGTTGAATCAGAACTGGCGCCACTGAACACCACCGAAGTGACTCGGCAGCAGTGCAGTGTCTCCTCCAGTGGGTTGCCTTTTGACGA
>JADBJO010001298.1:80000-85000 GCA_016801955.1 Conus betulinus
ACTTTCATTCTGCAGTTTCTTAATAACTCTTTAGTCAGTGACGCCATTAGGTGACACAAATGTAAAGTCTCCTTTCTCATCCTGCCTTGTACCATTCAAAATTTCCAAGTCAAATATGAAACACAGATTTAACACAGATTTTACCAAACTCATTTACATATGAGTCTTTAGAACAGCGCTTTAACACACCATTTGCATCATCATCATTTTCATGGCCATCTTCATCATAAGAATATATCATCACCATCACAGACACCAGTAATTATTGTAATCACCATCCTCATCAACGTCAGAATTTTCATCATCATCATCACTATCCCTCTCCTGGTATGAAATTTGACATAGTCTCCAGTTTAGGCCGTTGACGTCCATGCATTCAAATCAACACATAACAGAATATTTGCATCCTTATTTTCTGTAATTTCTAACAGAATAATCATCTTCAAGAATCAAGATTCAATCTTTAATTGCATGGTTATTATATATCGGCCCTCCCTCTGGTACCATGTAACATGCAACTAGTAGAACGTCCCTGGTTGTATTAAACGATGTTTTGCTAACATTTAAGACTATCATGTCATCACAATTTACGCTGACCTGAGTGACAAACATTTTATACATTTTCTTCACCATTACAACATACCACCAGAATGACGACCTTTATGTGAGAATTTCATTGCTGGAGCATGAAATTTCACAAAATCATTAAACACCCCCGAAAAAATCGAACTTTTCATTAATAAATGTCTCATTGAGGCACATAAAAATGAAAAACCGTCTGTATGATTAATGACGAAACATCATCATCAAATTCATTCCTTAAATTTTTACTTTATTATAATTAAGAAATGTCAATTCTTTTTCCTGGTAGTCTAGCCTGTCCTATTTTGAACTGTTTTTTTTTTTTTTATCTCAAATATCTCCCACAGGCATCTTTAGCCAGATAAGAATTCATTCCAGTTTTTTTTTTCCCTCCACCACCCCCCCCCTCGTCCTGCACCGTGCGTGACCACCCCTTCCCCGTGTCCATACCGTGATGCACTGGTGTGGGGTTTCCTGTCCGCTATATACCACGTACACACTGGATACGGCCCCCGCCGCATGATGACGCGCGCGAACTGGTCGGAGAATTCCGGTTATGGTCAGTCAAAAGGTCACCAGGTCATGCTGTGCCACTCAATACACGTGTCGATGTAGGCGTTGGCACGCTCGGAGCAAAAATAGTACGCCCTGCTTTTGCTCGGAGATTCCACACAACTGTGCGTCAGTGTCACGCTTGGTTGGCTGTCGGTTCCTCTGACATCACGCAGACCCGCAGGTTGATCTGCACTGTCACCAACCCCGGCATGTGTTGACCTCTTTTCTCTCCCTTTCACTGCTCCGATTGGCTGCTGTGTCGTCTGACGTCATCATGGCACGAGGGGAAATCCCCCGGGCCACTGTCAACTGCCACGTGAGTGTTGGAAGACTTTCCATCCGTGCCAGTAGCTCTTGGTGTTGTGGTGACATCACGTGTAACCGCTGCGGCTTCCTCGGTGTAGAAACGTAAATCGGGTCTTCTTGGTCCCACAGTCAGTTTTCCCGGGACAAAGTTAGACCGCCATACCGTCTTGTCTTGCTTTGGCTACTGTTGATGCCTTGTCTTCTCGTCAGATCGTTGGCAATTCTCACGCCTCGTTTTTCCAGTTAGTGTCGTAGATCGCGATCGCGTAATATTTTCATTGTATCTCGCGATCGCACAAAAACAAACTATCATTGTTCTTGGTTCGCCTGGATTTGCATGGCGCACCCTGTGCGCACGCACAATGCCATTCTCTCTCTCTATACTTGAGAACTGTCAACGCTGTTTAACTTAAGGTGTCAACAATACCTCTAGCTCAACTTTCGTAATCTTCTTTACCTGTAGAATGGATGCTAAAGAACCACAGATAGTTACGCCTTGAAAACCCCTCTAATCTGTCTATTTCCTTTGACATCTTCACTAGTTGGTGTTTATTCATTCACTGTGACTGTTAAATTCTCAGTCTCTCGCTTCCCGTGTGCCGTTGTGTTGAACAGCTAATCGAGATCCGTGCACATGTTTTCTATGACGGCTGACGTTCTGTGTCGTTCCGTTTCCACTACAGTAAGTACATCGGTCGTTGATTTCTGCACACTTCTCCGACACTCTCTCTACTTTTGATTTGATATCTGTCAATTCGTTGCGAGTATAGGCGTTCTGTTCTCTCAGTTCTGTCTGTTGTTCAGTCTGCTTTTCCCGGTCCCGTTGTTGTTGTTCTCTTTGTAGAGCGAGAGCCGACATGATTTCCACAGCGAAATCAGCATTGACAACGTTATCTTTTGTCAGTATTGACTCTGTCCTATCTTTGTCCATGTTCTTGTCTTCAACAGTTTTTTTTGAGGATCAGGGCCAGGATTCTGCTCGATGTCTCCACTTGATAACAGTTTCCACATCATACGCCCAGCGTTGGCGACATAGCGCATCGCGATCAATTCGGGAACGCGTAGGTAGGTCTCTCTGTGACCTACACTGACAATGTCACTCGCTTCAAATTTTTCGATTACACCGACCGCCGTTCCTCTTGGAATAACGTGGAAGTAGTTGAAACTATCAGTTTTATAGACAAACCATGTCCCCACATATTTCCAAATTATATAAATAACCGTCAACACCGCACACAGGTAGAGCACGGCATACACAAATCACCATCCCAAAGATGTTTGACACCACTCGTCACTCGTTTCTTTCCCCTCCCAAGTAGGACAATGGCATTCACACGCTTCAGTAGACTTTGTTCTTTCAACACAGAATAGGCCAGCTCTGGCCCTCCACAACGACAGCTCAATCATTTTTTTGTTGTTGTTGCTAATGTTTGCCTCTCCACTGAAAGAAATGAATACGTCGGCTATTCATGGTTACTGGCGAAAATAAACAGAACTGTGCAGAGTTCTTCACGGGTACATCCTTCTCGCCACCATTATTCTCGTGACTCCTCCCCGAGAGAGAGAGAGAGAGAGAGAGAGAGAGAGAGAGAGAGAGAGAGAGAGGCTTAAACACTCACATACATCATTGGTAATATTACTGCCCTGTGAATCCACGGAGAAGAGAAGCTGAAACAGGCCGTTGTCTGGCTAGAAGTTCACCACGTTCACATAAAAACTACGGCAGATCAGTCGTGCCATTTCGCGCATAGCAGTCAGCATCGTGGATGGGAAGCTTAGAACACAAAGCCCTCTGACTGCAAAATTAACACCTACGCGAGGAAGTGGCTCGGTGTTCCACCTGGTCTCACTGATGCTAAGCTCTACTGTCACAAAGCAAAGACGAAGCTGACCCTGAAATCCTTTTTCGAGGAATACAAAAAGTGGGAAAAGCAAGATTACAACTGTACTCTTGAAGTCTGGAGACAAGATTGTGAGATCAATCCAGCCTAAGCTTAAGACTGTCAGAAAAATAGAAAGTTCAGGAGGCAGTAGATTTGGGAACAGAAAGAAACATACCATGATAAAGAAAATAACAGAACGATCACAAACAGGGATCAGCAAAAATGAAGTTGTGGTCAAAGGTTAGAGGTGAAGCAAAACGACACATGATAACAGGAATTGAGGAAAGAAGAGGATGCCAAGAGAATCCACAGGGCAGTTCAGCAGGGCCGACAGCGGCGGACATGGCCTACTCCAAAGAAGTGTCCTCTCAGGATCAACTTCCGCCTTAGATTCATATAATACCTCCCATCCTCGAATTCAGATCTTGTAACATGGGCCTGAAAATCAGAAACTCTGCGTGTCCGCTCTATCATGGTAATCAAACACTGCAACATGTCCTGAGTTCATGCAAATCGGTGCTGACCCAGAGAATGCACACATGGAGACCCAGACAAGTGCTTATGGTGATCATACGTGCGGTTATCACTGCCAGAGGAAATCTTGCCACCAGAAACTCCAGCCACGATGTTCTACATGGCAGGAAGCCACAAATCATGACCTGGAGTGGCTGCGACATCTAGAACATAGGGGCGGAAGTTACTGGGTTCTGGTGACTGAGAGTGCACCGCAGACCTTCCTGAACAGGGTTAGCATTCACAGATCATCAAGGTCATTGAACCAAATGATTCTGACCAATCTCACGGTGCCATATGGAAGCAGAATCAAGTTCATTGAACCAAATGATTCTGACCAATCTCACGGTGCCAAATGGAAGCAGAATCAAGTTCATTGAACCAAATGATTCTGACCAGTCTCACGGTGCCATATGGAAGCAGAATCAAGTTCATTGAACCAAATGATTCTGACCAATCTCACGGTGCCAAATGGAAGCAGAATCAAGTTCATTGAACCAAATGATTCTGACCAGTCTCACGGTGCCATATGGAAGCAGAATCAAGTTCATTGAACCAAATGATTCTGACCAATCTCACGGTGCCATATGGAAGCAGAATCAAGTTCATTGAACCAAATGATTCTGACCAATCTCACGGTGCCAAATGGAAGCAGAATCAAGTTCGTTCAACCAAATGATTCTGATCAATCTAATGGTGTTATACAGAAACAGATTCAAGCTATTTAAGGAAACGACCGCGACTTCCAAAGGGTTCACCGATACTTAGCGCTCAAGGCGACGTTAAATTAAAAAAAAAAAAGTAGTGGAGGTAACTGACATAAAATAGCATAAAATAAAAAGAAATTGAAAATGAAAAAAAAAAGACTAAAATATTGAAAAACTGTTGCTTGAGCGAGAAGATCCGGACAGGGACGGTCTGAGGTTTGAATCGCGCGGATGGACACTCCCCTCCCCCCCCCCCCCCCCCCCCCCCCCCCCCCCCCCCCCCCCCCCCCCCCCCCCCCCCCCCCGCCCTCCCTCCTCGCCACGTCATCTGAACTTCATTCTTCCGCTCCCTTCTTTCCCCTCCCCATCGCCCTGCTACCCCCTCCCTGCCCTCCTCTAGTGAGTACTGGTCTGGGTACTGGTCTTTTTCGCCGAGATCAGACGGTTAACTGGG
>JADBJO010001298.1:90000-110000 GCA_016801955.1 Conus betulinus
TGAATAGTGCTACACTCCCAGTTTGAAGGCTTTAGTTTTGAACCTCAACAGTGTGTTATGGATATAGGAAATCTCCCAGATAATCTTAGATTAGCAAATATGCACCTGCTTGCAACTGCCATAGTCCCTTTCATGTGCTTCATGCATACATGTTTAAGATCATATTGATGATTTTAAAGATCCTGTATTCCTTGCTGGCCAGCACTTAGATGAAATAACAAATTCTACCTGTTTCTAGCAGAAATTCAGTGATAACACTCGCAGTGTGAGACATATGACAAGAATTCTTTTTGTTGTGTTTGAATGAAGTCAGTGTCTGCTGAGTATCTGTGTAACTAAGCAGTGGTAAGAGATGATAATTACAGAATGATATGGTGGTCCTTCTCAGTGTATATGATGAATAATCATGCTCACTTTTGAGTGAAAAAAAAAATGTATACTAGATTTTCAGCCACTCAGTCTTGAAAGAGTGTACTTTTTCAGTGTCATGTAATACTAAGGCAGAAAAAGAGTCTGAGGACAGAAATTGCTGCTGTTTCTGGCTTTCTCTGATTGTTGACAGATTATTTGCTTTTTTTTTTTTTTCTTGTCAGACTTTGTTTATCACTAAATAAGTCAAAGCCTTCCTTTTGTTTAGTTAAAATCTGTGTCACATCAGGTGCAAGTTGAGCTGATTTGATAGAAAATGCTGTTAAACTGTGCTTGGTGAATGTGTTGCCTACCAGTGCCATGCATCGTTTGTGTGTGTGTGTGTGTGTGTGTGTGTGTGTGTGTGTGTGTGCATTGAATCGATCATTTTTATTGGATGCATATGTTTATGAGTTCTGATAAATTACTACAGTCATAGAACCAGGGCTATAAACAACCACCTGCCACAAGTGTCAGCCTGACTGAGACAACTTGATCATCTGACACTTTAAGGAAATTTTGTTCTCCCCAGAGATTGAACAGTCAGCTCAATGCACACCAGTTGCATGCTCCTTTTCATCTCCACACATTCACTCAGTGTTTTTTTTCTTCAGAAGGGAACCTCAGCAAAGTGCAATTTTATTGAGATAATGTTAGTTAATTGTTAATATTCTGTAGCCTAATGGTCACAGGGGCAGTGAACTGTCATCTGACTCAGAGGTTAACTGTGTCTTGGGTACGGCATGATAGAAGGTGAACTCTCACAGGTTAAATGTTTCTTGGGTACATCATGATGAAACACCGAAGGTGGACCCCATTCCTTTCAAGTTTCATTCCACTGTCTTATGTGTCTCTGAGCTGAATCGATTTGCTCTTCGCTGAAGCAAAAAGGAATGTTCTGTCAATGAAATGTGTCAGCAGCATACAGGCATTGTGCTTGGACAGCACTGATTGTAGAGCTACTGTGGGATCTGTGTGACTGTTTTAGTCAGGACTAATTCTCATTGTGATTACTTATGAAGTCCAGTTACATTCTGTTTTCATGTAATACATAACATGCATAATGAATCGGCTCTGCTGACATGTCATTGCACTCCAGTGTACATATTAATAGTGCTTCTTTAATTAGGGAGGCCAAGTAGATATTTAGGGGGGACAAGTCTGCTTGTCCCTAGGACAAAAGAAATTATGTCTGGAACTCTCTATTCCTGTGGAATCACAGTTATTGAAAACGGCCAGGCCTGGATGATTTTGAAAGAAAGGAAAACCAGCATTTGTGGAAGTCTTGATAACATTTTCTTGTGTGTAAACTTAAGTAGTTTTCAGATCCATGAATCAGTCCACTAGTAGACAATTAAATTTCTTCAGGTTGGAGAGTTAATGTTTGCTTCTTTTTTTTTTTCATTACGTGGTTTAAAGTTTGTTATGACTGTTTTTCACCATAAGAATATGTTTTATCTGAAATTTATATGTGTAATTTCAGCTTGGACCACTGTACATGATAGAGGTAAACTGCTTTACATTATAGTGCATGCATGTTTTTGCTGGCATGTACACCAGTCACACAGTTATTTCATTCCATTGTACTACCATGCTGACTTGATTTAACACATTTTTTAAAGACAAATTACTAAACCTTACATATGCTAAATTGCATTAATTCTTTTTTCAGTTCACAGATATGAAAAACGAATGCGCAAAGTTTTTTTTTTTTTTTTTATGTGTTTCATAATGTTGACCTGATGAATGGGTTATTTATCAACACATGTATTCTTGTAACTTAAGTGACAAGCTCCCCCTAGTTGTTTGATATAAAGTATGTAAAAAGGAAGTAACAGTTATGTTTAGATTTTACACGAGAGAAAGAAAGAATGACCAGGAATGAGGAAAGCAAGGTTCAGGAAGCCCATTATCCCCCATCTGCCTATCTGTTTATATTGTGTGTCATGTATGTCTGACTCCAGTTAGTTTCTGCCTTTTATTTCATTTTCTGTCAGACTCTACTCCTTCTCTGTCTGGTTACGATCTGTTTCTATACATGTCTGCTTTATATTTGATTATTCGTTGTTCTCTCTGTCTGGACACCTGCATCTTTCTCTGTGCTTGCTTGTCTGTGCTTTGCCTCTCATTTTTCATGTCTCTGTCACTCTGCGAGTTATCATGTATGTGTGTGTGTTTGTGTGTGTGTGTGTGTGTGTGTGTGTGTGTGTGTGTGTGTGTGTGTGTGTGTGTGTGTCACAGTCTCTTTGTTCAGAAGTTATCTCTTAGTCTCTTAGTATGTTCCTCTGTGTTCTTTTCTCTCACTCCTGTCTGTCCCCCCCCCCCCCCCCCCCATCCCCATCTCCACTTTGCCTTACCCCCCCCCCTGTCCTGCCCTTTTCATCTCTGTACTCAGTCCCCTTCTCAGTTCCCTGCCACCCCTTCTCAGTTCCTTGCCACTTTCCTTTCTTCCCTTTCCCCTGCTCCTCTTTAGGTCATAGAAAACGTTTCATGACTGTCTTTAAGATACACTAGGTTTTTTTTTTTCAGTCTAAATGTATGTTATGACATTATCGTTAATGTCCTGAGTTAAAATCATTGAACAGTATCACTGCAAGTTCTATTTTGTTGATTGTGCTTGCAGTATATTTTTAACCATGCATTTGGAACTTCGGAGTTTGTTTATTAGGGATTTCAGTGCTACTACTACAGTACTAGTACTAATGGTAGAAGAATGTAGCAGTGGAGTAGAAATAATTGATTTGAACTGGACAACTTTGCTTTCTTCTCTTCTCTTTTTTTGTTGTTGTTGTTGTTTGATTTTCTGTGTATGAATGCCTCTTGTTTTAAATCTTGTTAAACTTTGGGTTTTAATTCTGAGAAGAACAGTTGTAACCTTGGTTGTTTGACCTTTTTGTGCTCAGTGCTTTCAATGATTGTTGTATGTTTTATGTTTGTACAATGTTTCCAGGCAGAGAGTACTCAGTCATTTTGGGTAAATATTCCTTGATAAAAATAAAAGTCACCGGTACCATGTACCGGCAGAACAGCCTCTCTCTTGCATACACACTCTGTCTCAATGCCACCTGGTTATCGTCGTCAGATGAGAGGATGGCCACGCAAGTGGTGGGAACTAAACAGGAAGTGTGGTGACGACAGCCACGCGTCATCACTCTTCCACCCTTGCCCCTGCCTCTCCCCTTTTTTTTTTTTACCCGAGCTAAAAAATGGACTGCGCTCATTAATACAGCCAGTGTTTATGGTACGGTTTTTGTTCCATTTCTGTCTGGGTGAACCAAGCATTTCACCCCCCTCTCCCCTAGTTTTCTACTTTGATATCTGCCCGTTTCGTGCACTGCAAAATGATTTGTGCTGTCATCGGTTGTTGCATTAGTCCGTCCGTGTAGCCACTTGCAGTTGTTTTGCATGATTGACCCCAATACTTTGATTTTATTTTTCTATGCTGCATGATTAGGATGGTACCGGCTAGTGCTTGGCTTGTACCGGAAATTTTTTCTTTGCCGGTTTCAAAAGACAGAGTTTGTTTACATATCAACGTTCTTTTCAAAAAAGATATCTTGGTGAAGTGAAACTAACATAAAGAAATATACAGTAATAAGTTATGTAAAGAAAACAAGTAAAGAAGCAAGCGTACAAGAAAGAAGTACAGTGAGAACAGCCAGTCTGGCTAACAGCCCATTAGTGAACTACTTAGCTGATGACAAAGACATTCTCAGCTGTCTAGTAAACATCATATCTCAGCTGTCCAGTGAAAACCATATAGATCATAACAGTGAAACAGAAATAAATAGAATGACTTTAAGAGCAGGAACATAGCCCTGTTGAAACACGAGGAGCTGTACTATTAAACTTATGGAGGAAATAGTATTAAACATTATTTTATCATTAAATGAAAATCCTTTGAATGGAATTTCAGTTAGTTGATTTTGTTATTAACTGTTTGATATTGAACAGCCATAGTACTTTTGATTTTGAAACATTCCCTTTGAATGTTCATCCTGTTTGAATTTAGTAATTTCAGGCAATATGGTTAAAAATAAGAACTGAATGAAAGCAAGATCTATTGAATTGACTGTACCTTCAATAAGGTAAGTTTAAAGTGAAGAAAAAAAGAAAAACAGTGAAAAAAAGAAAATAAAAGAAACACATGTGAAAGAAAGATCTTTACATTTTGGTGATTGCATTTTTCCTTGAGTGTCATCCTTCTGTACCCTACTTCTTCCTCCTTTCCCTCCTCTTTTCCCCAGTTGGTCCCACACACTTTCTTTCTAACTACTTTCACTTTCTTCTCAGCGTCTTCTCAACTTTTGATTTAAATCCATACTCAGTTTTTTTGTCTCTGCTTGGTTGCGTGTTGTTTATCTTCATGCGTTATACATTTTTTTTTTGTTTTTTTGTTTTACAATAAACCATGTATGTTGAGAAGTTGTAACTCAAACAAAGCAATGTTCATATAAAACATGTCACAGCTCTCTCTGTAAGTGACACATACTCGTTTCAATGAGACATTATGATTGAAAGAAGAGATTATCCTGACTGCTCATTTAAAATCCATATTGATGATAATTAGGCACATCCAGTGCAGCAGCATTTGGCTTCATACAGGGATTTGAACTGAGCCACGTTGCCTAGTCCCCTGTGAGTTAATGCCAGTCATCAGTTTGACATTTTATCTGTATACATTTTTGCGCGCGCGCATGCACACGCGCACACACACACACACACACACACACACACACACACACACACACACACACACACACACACACAGAGTGACACACACACACACACACACACACCCACACACACACACACACACACACACACTCTCTCTCTCTCACTCTCTCTCTCTCTCTCTCTCTCTCTCTCTCTCTTTCTTACTCTCTGTCTGTCTGTCTGTATATCTGCCTCTCTGTCTGTCTGTCTGTCTGTCTCAATCTATTATTAGAGACTTATTATTATTATCATCATTATTATTTCCATCACTATCATCATCCTTTTACCTTTATTGTAAATTTTTGTTTTATTGATTTTTTTCATGAAGTTTGTTTTCCTTTGTCTATGGGTAGTGTGTGTGTGTGTGTGTGTGTGTGTGTGTGTGTGTGTGTGTGTGTGTGTGTGTGTGTGTATGTGTGTGTGCTCGCGTGCATGTATATATAATTTTATATACATGGGTGTGTGCATGCGTTCAGTGTGCATGCTATGTGTGTGTGTATGTATGTATGTGTGTGTGTGTGTGTGTGTGTGTGTGTGTGTGTGTGTGTGTGTGTGAGAGAGAGAGAGAGAGAGAGAGAGAGAGAGGGTGGTGGTGGATGGGGGAATTATGAGGTATGGTCGGACAGTGAGGAGAAGGAAATATAGGAGTTTAATAACAGATGGAAATTTGACACCAGTAAATTTTTTCTGGTCACATCCATAGATTTATTTATAAAATAAAACCATTCATGCTGCACTTCTCAGAATGTAAGGAAAAATAAACCATTCGTGCTGCACTTCTCAGTATGTAACAACCAGACATACAATTCTTTTTTCTGTTGTTGTCACTTTCCTGATTTTGATTTTATCTGTTAATTGGTTTGTCTGTCCTTTACAGATGGCCTCATGGCTACAGATGGACATTGAATAATCATAAAGCACAGCCGTAACAGGTTTCTCTGAATTCTTGTTTTCCCCATCTGCCATTAATGAATAACAGATTATCAGTGTGTCCTTTTTAAAGACTGTGTGCCTAAAAACCAGAATTTCTCTGCTTGTATTGTTTACTGCCTCAAAGAGAAATGTAAGCTTATTCCTCACAGAACTTGACCCTGTTTTCCTGGACGTCAGCCAGTCATTTCCTTTACCAGTTACACAAACTGTGTGCAGTGAATCACACTACATCATTAAAGCTTCAATTAATATTTTTGAGCATTGACCTTATCTTGATAATCATACACTGCTTAAAATGCAAGTAAATATCATTCAAAGTGGGTTTAAGGTTTTATGAAAATACAATAAAAGTGTAAGTGAGTTTGACATTATTCAAAATCATGCTCAGATCACCAAAATTATTTTGAATACTTCTGTTTCTGAAATTTAAAAAGAGCAACATTGGCTGAAGTTTTGGCTTATAACTTGTATTGAATCATTGCATGCAGTCCTTTCATTCTATTTGTCAGTGTGTAAATGAATTACATTACATTACAGTGGGTATGTTAAAAATGATTCAATGTATCTGGGATATTAAGTAAAGACTGTGGCCTGTAACTCTTTGAGAGGCACAGATGTAGATGCAACTAACATTTTAACAGTCTTGAGAAAAGATAATCAGAATTCCCTTTATTGAAATGATGCAAATTTAAAGGTTGCTGAACTTTTCATGGTTGTGATTTGCCACTGTTAAATAAATGTTGGATATTCATGAATTCTAATATTCAAAAAGGATTTTCTTAAACATTTCTTCTGCAGGTGTTCAACTGCTGAAGGATGATGCGTTTTGAAAACAAAATTTATTCTGGATGGTAAATCACATAACAAGAAGACATGCATGGTCATATTTTATTCTATATGAAAGTAACCTGTGCTATTTTGAATCTATTATTGTATTCCTGTAACATACACTGCCCTGTGCAACGTATGTGTTATTTGTCATTGGAAGTACATTCTTGTGATATTTTTATGTACTCTCTGTAAATGTAGCCCTAAGACCCTCTTCTTAAATTCACACATCTTAGTTATTTACTCATTAATTCATCAACTTTGTATCATGCGCAGTTGGTCTCGAAACTTAGTGGATGTGGTGTAGCGTATATGGACCAGTCTACACTCAGTGACACCTTGATGAAACTGAAACGATGTACTCTATATTCATCTCATTTTTTTTTTTTTTTGTTTTTTTTTTTGTGCAAATTGAAATGCATTATGAAATGATACTGAGAACAGGTTTCTGTGTGAATTGATAATAAAAGTAACAAATCTACAACCGTTTTGATATTATGTCAGCAAAAGTGACGAAAGCAAAAATACATTGTGGGGGGCGCTAGACATATTGTTTTTTAAGCGGTGACAGGCAACAGCTTGCAGTATCAGTTTGAAGTTGATGAAAATACAATATTGTTTGTAATGTGCCACTTTAACAACTCTACAGCTCGAAATTGTCTTTTCTCTTTCTGTTATTTAATTCGTATTGTGCCTGATGCCAGCGAAATGAAAACCATGAAATGATCATTGAATGCTCTGCATTTGTGTGTGTGTGCTGCTTTCTTGACACCAAATTCACAGGGTGTGTGTTTGGGTCCACACTTGCCTGCTAATGCTGATGTACCAAGCATGCTGATCTTTTTTTTCTGCTGTAATGTTTGGACTGAGGTTTTGTTTTGATCTGTAAAGATGAAATTCTCAATCAGTCTCTCTTTCTGTCTTTCAATTTCATGTATCTCTGTCTGTGTATCTGTCTCTATATGTCTGTCTGTCAGGCTGTTCTTAGTTTTACTGCTGTAATGTTTGGACTGAGGTTTGTTTTGATCTGTAAAGATGAAATTTTCAACCTGTCTCTCTTTCTGTCTTTCAGTTTCATGTATCTCTATCTGTATGTCTGTCTGTCTCTCTCTGTCTATCTGTGTCTGTCTGTCTGTATATCTGTCTCTGTCAATGTATATCCTGTCTGTCTGTCTATCTGTATCTATCTGTCTGTCTATCTATCTATCTATCTGTCTGTCTGTCTGTCTAAGTCTATCTATCTATCTGTCTATCTATCTCTATCTATCTGTCTATCTATCTATCTATCTATCTATCTATCTATCTATCTATCTATCTATCTATCGTGTGTGTGTGTGTGTGTGTGTGTGTGTGTGTGTGTGTGTGTGTGTGTGTGTGTGTGTGTGAGCATGCTTTCGGTTGTTACTGACTGCAATCAAATAGGATGGTGATTCTAAAAACAGACATATTTTATTTAATCCTCGCATTACTGCCATGTGTACTTGATATGAATCACGTCTGTTTCAGTTTAATGTGTTTATACAACTTTATTTTGTAGGAAGCTTCTCTGCTTCATCAAAATGTTTATTCTGTATTAGAGCGTTCATTTAGCAGATGCTTCTGTGCTTCAATTAAGACTAAGAAAGACTGTGTATCACTCATATTGTTATATTGAAGTAACAGGGTCGACATCTCAGGTAAGTGCAAATTTGTTTGAATTGTTACCACAATTTGCTCTTAGTTTTAAGAAAATTTCTTCAGCCCTTTGATTTTTAACGTGGTGACAGCCCTGATATGGCCCTTTGCGGTCGGCTGGGCTATAAGCAACATTATCTTATCTTATCTTCAGCCCTTCCAGAGAGAGAGAGAAAAGAGAAAGAGATAAACTCAGAAACTGGAAGGGAGGGTCAGTGGCATAGACATCTCTTATGCACCCGCGCAGTTGTCCCTTTCTTTACACACACACACACACACACACACACACAAACACACACACGCGCACGCACACACACATGCACACACACATGTACACACACACACACACACACACACACACCACACTTACACATAAACATATGACTCGCTTTCCCCACACCGCTCCACACACACACACACACACACACACACACACACACACACACACACACACACACACACACACACACACACACACACACACACACACACACGCGCGCGTGCGTGCGCGTGCGCGTGCATAGGTACCTGTTTGCAAGTTTTATGCAAGCAGAGGAACAATGTACATGTTGTCAACCTCAAGTGAAGTCTTGGTATCAGTTGATCACATGTTCTTAACTTGAAGGGAAGTTGAGTAATTCACTTCACCGTTCGTGTGGGAGAGTAGCAGCAAGAATTTCGTCCCTTTGACTGACAAGGGGACTGACGTGCCCCAGGAGAATAAAGCCAGAAGCAGGGTTGTCGCTGGGATTAATAGATAATGGCATGCCACTGTCCCTTGTACTTTTCGTCTGACTGAGAGACATATTCACAAGGGAATTTTGAACTGAATATCCTGGTCTTGAATGTAGTGAACAAACTAGCGTTGTCTGTCTGGTTCGTCGCCTTGTGTCGATCTGTTTATCACCTCTCCTTAAGAAATCTCTCTTCCCTCTCTGTCTGTCTGTCTGTCTGTCTGTCTATCTCTGCCTGTTTGTCTGTCTGTCTGTCTTGTCTGTCTCTCTGTCTCCCTCCCCCTCTCCCCCAGTCGTATATCCCCCGCCTCCTCTCTCTCTCTCTCTCACTCAGTTTTCTGTGTCTCATGGTCTCTATCAAACAAGCTCTTTCCACCCTGCATCCTTCACCCCTTTTCATCTTCTGTCAGTCTGTCTGCCTGTCCCCCCCCCCCTCTCTCTGTCCCCGCTTCCCCCCTCCCCCCCCCCCTCTCTCTCTCTCTCTCTATTTCCATGGTTCCAGATGCAGTGACTTGACTGCCGAAACCACAGCTGTATGAGCTTTTTATGATATGATTTTGTGTGTTATGAGTGTACATCTCTCTCTCTCTCTCTCTCTCTCTCTCTCTCTCTCTCTCTCTCTCTCTCTCTCTCTCTCTCTCTCTCTCTCTCTCTCTCTCTCTCTCTCTCTCTCTGTCTCCCCTCACTCACTCACTCCCACCCTCCCTTTCTCTTCCTGTAGTTGCAGGTGCTACTTCAGTGATGTGACGGCGACAAGCTCATTGCTACACGAGCTTTGTACTACTATAATGTGTGTCTTGAGTGTATTCATAACCTTATTTTAAAGAACAGCGCTCTTTTTTCTCAGTTCAAGATGAGCATGATATGATCGATTTTGTTTCCTTCCTTCTTGATCCCATTTCTCGCGCACATGTACCGTTGCCCTAGGTTATTTTACATTAGGAAATTCTCTCCCTCTCTCCCTCTCTCTCTCTCTCTCTCTCTCACACACACACACACACACACACACACACACACACACACACACACACACACTTATCAAAAGGGTGCCTAAGATGTACTCTTTTGTTTTACATGATTGCCCTTCAGTATCGGGCTTGTGTCCATCAATCTGAATAAACAGTCGTATTCTTGAATCCCCTGTCTGTCTGTCTTTGTATCTTTGTGGTCTGTCTGTATGTCTGTGTCTGTCTGTCTCTTTCTCTGTCTGTCTGTCTGTCTCTCTCTCTCTCGCTCTGTATGTTCGTCTGTTACCGTCCAAATAAGAAATGTTTGGGACATTTGCCATCATGAGCCTCCTTTAAAAATGTTTGGATAGTAAAAAAAAACACTTGCAAGTTTTCTCAGCTAGAGCGCAGAAGACCTGCCGATTGCAGAAAAAAAAAAGCATTTAAGATTTTTGTTTCGATCTTGTTGTAATAATCTTGTATATATATGTATATATATATATATATATATATATATATATATATATATTTTTTTTTTATTTGTTTTTATTTGTTTTTGTTTATAGGATTGCATCACCACACGATTACTGTTGTCCTATCCTTCATCCTTCCGTATTTTTTTTTTTTTTTTTTTTTTTTTTTGTGGAGAAGATCTTTCACTTGACTGCACCGTTTCAACTGCTCAGGTGCTCTTTCTGGATTATCCCTTCTTTCCACTTTGCATAACGTTCTCTTTCACCAAGTCCTTTACATGTTCACCCTCGTCTCTTGTTACATTTATGCATGACTTCCTTTCTCCAGCTTTCCAATTCTTAAGTGAGTGACGTCTGTGCAATAATCTTATGAAACTCTTTGAATATTTAGTTCTAAGAAAGAAATCCTGAGCAGGACTGGATATTGGCAGAATATACAAAGAAAGCAAACTGATTAAAGCGCGCGCGTGTATGTGTGTATGTGTGTGTGCGCGCGCGCGCGTGTGTGTGTGCATGCGTGCGCGCGCGTGCGTGTGTGTGTGTGTGCATGCGTGTGCGTGCGTGTGTGTGTGTGTTTGTGGATTTGACTTTTTTTTTCTTACACTCTACTTTGTCGTCGTATATACGAGCAGAGCAGGGCTCTTTTTGCAGCCAGACTGGCCAACTGTTAACAGGTCATTTGTCGGCTTTTCCCCCACAGGAATAACAGCTAGTCACTTGTGTGTTTTTGTGTGCCAGTGTGCATATATGTTGACGTGTGTTTGCAAGAGTGCATAATTGCATATACTGCGTGTATACATGTATGAATGAGTGCGCTTATGTAATTTATTGGTACGTGTTTATCATTATAAACTTAAGCTGACATGCTTTACTTAAAAATTGACTTGGGAAAGTTGAAAGGTGGGACAAGTGAGAGAGAGAGAGAGAGAGAGAGAGAGAGAGAGAGAGAGAGAGAGAGAGAGAGAGAGAGAGAGAATTTCATGATGGTTAGATTTTCATCGGTTCAGATTTATTTTAAAAGTGTTTGAACCCTTGGCGTTATTTCAATGTTTATGATTTACGCACAGCTTATCTTCTTTTTCTTGAACGGTGGTACAGACTAAAGTTAACATGAGGGGCGAGAGGAGAGAGAGAGAGACTGTAAGTGCAGTATATGCTTGCTTGGCGTGTGTGAGAGAGAGTATCGCTCTCGGATTTGGCGTGAATCGAGTATTTTTGGCCGCGACTTCTAGAGATTCCGCCTCCCCCTGTCCCATCTCCTCCCCCATCTCCTCCCCAGTGCCCTCTGAAGCCTGTTAGTTTCAATACATTCATGAGTCATCGGCTTAGACTTTGCTTAATGCGCACCTCGACATCTCCCCGTCTTGGGCTGATAAGAAAGGATGGAAGCCATACCCCATGTCCGATAAGACTGAGGGATGCACCGCAATTAGCTTTCTCGTCTGTATTAGGGAGGCACATCCATTGCTTCACCTACCGCCAGCCAGACAGTGTGTGTTTTAGGGCTGATTCTGGCAGTATAGCTTTGCGACAGGTGTGTGGCGCAGTGGCTGCTTGTGGTGGTGGTCATAGTGACGTTGGCGGTGAATGGAACACCCTGTGTTTTGCAACCTTCAGCTCTTGGGAAGAAGTCGTTAACAATTCGCATCCTTCGAAGGGTGTTGCTTATCGCTCATCGTAACTTCCCAGAAGGGGTGGTGGAGGGTGGGAGTGGAGGTGCGTGGGTGGAGGGCGAGGGCGGGGGGGGGGGGGGGGGGGGGGGGGGGGGGGGGGGGGGGGGGGGGGGGGGGGGGGGGGGTACTGGGGATGAGGATGGGTGTGGAAGTGGGTAGGTTGAGGGAGGGGATGTTGGTGGTGTTGCGGTGGCCAGGAACGGTGGGGGACGGCAAGAGGAAGAGGGTCAAAGTTGGTTTTAATCATCTGTCCTGATAGCGCAGTCAGCTGAGTGCGTTTATTAAAAAAATGCCAGTGTTGCGTATGAATGGTGCCTGTCATGATGATAGAGGCTTTCGCTCATCAGGGAGGATGCTTTGTTGAACAAAACTGGTAAGATAATATATACATATTCCGAGTAAATTAAGGAGATGTGCAACAACTAGTTTTGTAATGTCATAAATGGATTACAGTACTAGTTTTGTTCAGTTTCTACTCAAGGGAGTAGTGAGCTCAGATTGGTGGGTAAACGATTAGGGATAACAATAGCCCCCTCTTTGTTTCACAATAGGCTTCCTCTTTGTGTCACAATAGGCTCCTTCTTTGTGTCACTTATGGGATGGTGCCGATTGTGCATGATAGGTTCCCTGTTTGTGTCACAATAGGCTCCCTCTTTGTGTCACAATAGGCTTCTCCTTTGTGTCACAATAGGCTCCCTGTTGTGTCACAATAGGCTCCCTCTTTGTGTCACAATAGGCTCCCTCTTTTTGTCACAATAGGCGCCTCCTTTGTGTCACTATAGGCTCGTTCTTTGTGTCACAATAGGCTCGTTCTTTGTGTCACAATAGGCTCCCTCTTTGTGTCACAATAGGCTCCCTCTTTGTGTCACAATAGGCTCGTTCTGTCTTTGTGTCACAATAGGCTCCCTCTTTGTGTCACAATAGGCTCCGTCTTTGAGTCACAATAGGCTCCTTCCTTCTTTGTGTCACAATAGGCTCCCTTTTTGTGTCACACCTATGATTTTATTCTGTCTTTCCCCCATCCCCTCCTCCTCTCTCACCTCTCTCTCTCTCATTCACACATACACACACACACACGCGCGCGCGCGCGCGCGCGCGCACACACACACACACACGCGCGCGCGCGCGCGCGCGCGCCCTCTCACATTTTCCTATCCCTGTCCGATCAAGGGTCTATTGTGGCCCCATAGCATTTGAACTATCTGATGTGCCCTTTACTCGTCTTGCTTTCCCGTTATTGTTACTGACAGCTTCTGTCGAGAGCAATCTGTCTAGCTGTCTCTTCGGGTGTTCATTTCAGTCAGCAGTCATATCATCCGTGAAAAGATTTAGATTCATTGAAATATTCCCAGTCGGTGCGCAGTCCACACGATAAGACAGGGACGGAGAGAGAGAGAGAGAGAGAGAGAGAGAGAGAGAGAGATTTTATGCATTTTGTCTGTATTTCTGTCTCTCCCCAAGCACTGGTCACTTTCTATACGCGCACACACACACACACACACACACACACACACACACACACACACACGCGCGCGCGCGCACATACACATACACGGACAGGCGCGCACGCACAAGCGCGTGCGCACGCTTTTGCTTGCTTGCTGACACTTTGTTCGTGGATCTCGCACAAACGTGACCAGATATCTGTGTGTTTTTTGCATGCACAGACTTGCTGTACCTCTTTCTCTCACTCTCTGTCACAAAAAACACCTGCACACAACGCGCGTGCTTACATGCGCGCGCATATTCTCGTGCACAGATAGAATATGGGCTGTTCATCAGTGGTGATGATGACACATGTGTGCAGGTCTTGAAAACTGAAAATTAAAGTTGGCATATCGGATACAAACCGAGGAGGCTGGAGATGTAGTCCGTAGTTTAGCTTCGCCACGCCTTTTGTCTCTTCACACACCATTTTTTTGTCTGTTGGTTTCTTTCATTTTTCCGTCTGTCTGTCTGTCTGTCTGTCTCTCTCAGTGTCTGTCTCTCTGTGTCTGTCTCTCTCTCTCTCTCTCTCTCTCTCACGCACCCGCTTACCTCAAATTCCTTTCCTACCCATTCCGTCCCCCCCCCCCCCCCCCCCCCCCCCCCCCCCCCCCCCGCCACTCCCACCTTCCCTCTCCAATTTGATGTTCCCCGTTCACTACCTTCCCTCTATTTTCTTTCACCTTTCTGTTAGATCTTGGACGGAGCGGGCACTTGTCGTCTTACTTACTGTCTGTTGTAGCCATAGGTCAGCTCCGGATCTCAGGCAGAGGGAAAAGTGAAACATTAGTAACCTCACGGAAGGGGAGGACAAGTCAGGGGTCATCTTTCCCCCAGGGTGTCAGGGAAACCCTGAGTGCTGCCTGCCGCACAGAAGACGGGTTCACAGCGGTTCTTACTGGCTTGGGCCCTTGCCCTGGGCGAGGGAAGGTCTGTCTGTGGTGGCAAGGGCTCTGTGGCAGAGCTGTCCAAATTAAATGGACAGGCAAAATCGTTTTGGTGGCTTTGTAGGTGGGTTGCTTGGGGTACATGGGGGTGGTGGTGATGAAGTGGTGGTGATCGATGCTTCTTGTTTTAGAGGCTGCTGTGTTTTCACTCGTCTGAAAGGGGCAGAGAGAGAGAGAGAGAGAGAGAGAGAGAGGAGAGAGAGAGAGAGAGAGGGTGTCTGTGGGGGTGATGTGCGTGCGCTTTCGTGTGTGTATCGACACATGTGCAAACGTTCGAATGTGAGATACCGATGTTGCCATGTTTTTTCTTTTGTCGGTGGATCCAGCGCCGTATCTTGTGTCCGTTTTTTCCCGGAGTGCTGTGTTCATCCCCCGCCTCGTTTCATTGATCGCACCAGCAGAATGCATTATGAGGGGCAATTTGCGGCACAGTGAGACTGGCGTCATGACACTGGCAAAGCTGCTGTATAGGATCTTGTAATGGCCTGCCCAGTATGGGATCGCTTGTTTGATCACTCAGCCAATATCAAATGAAATCGTTTTCAGGGTAGCCTGAACTGCACCGATCAGCCCATCGTGGGGAAGCTCTGGTGTGTGTGATCATACATTGTATGGCAAAGTCTGAGATGCAGCACCAACAGCTTATTAAGTCAAGAAGTAGCAACGACAAACTCCGTTTAGAGACGGGGAGAAAATTAGTGTTTAATGGCATGAACAGCTTTGTAAAGATTGCAGTGTGATGATGATGATGATGATGATGATGATGATGGTGACGACGATCGATTTATGAGTGAGTGTTTGAAATATACTGTTACAACCGTATTTACCTTCTGATATTTGCAATAAGCAATCCGTTTTTCGCTTTTGTAAAAAAATATCTGGAGGAAACAGAAAAACTTTTAAGCTTGCAATTTAAAAAAAAAAAATTGTATAACTTTCTGTGTTTCATTCCTAACGAGTGATCACGTTGAATTGTGTATACGCATTCAACACACACAAAATAATGTTTATATTGTAGCTATTTGAATTTGTTTTATTTTTTATCATCCATGCCCCCAAGTGGCTCCTCTCGCTTTTAAGTCAGTTTTTTAATTTAGTCTCAAATAAAAAAAAAAAAAAGAGCAGAGTGAGCTTGCACGCTATAAAGACATAGCCCTTGCGTTGAGCGAGAGAGAAAGAGAGAGAGGGGTGGTGTGTGTGTGTGTGTGTGTGTGTGTGTGTGTGTGTGTGTGTGTGTGAGAGAGAGAGAGAGAGAGAGAGAGAGAGAGAGAGAGAGAGAGAGAGAGAGAGAGATGTTATTTTCAAAAGGAATGGGAAAAAATAAAACAAAACAAAGCAAACCCGAATGCCATGGAATCTTCCAAACAGAGGCGAGATCAGCAGCTTTGCCTAACAGGTCTTTGAGAAGGGTTTGGTGACATCTTGTAGGGAGATGTTTTAACATTGGTAATGAATATCAAGGTCAAGAGCAGAATAGAAACAGGTTTGGAGAGCTGATTTCAGGTCATCATGCTATATGTCTTTTAGGAATCTCAGATTTTTTTGAAGCAGGCAAAAAAAAAAAAAACAGAACAAATATCAACAACGTTTCGGTCATAGACCGTCTTCAAGACTTGTGACATAAAAAGAAAAACAAATAGGGCCTAAATACGTATAGGCAATGACGTATGAAAAATATACATAAACGACGATTACATGCTTAAGTGTATGTGTGTGTGTGTGTGTGTGTGTGTAATGGGGAAAAGGAAAATTCAGTGTCCAATCCCATTTCACCTCGAGGAAAAAAAGAGAGGCGGATAGAGGGGAAAAGGCAAACAGAACCAGAGATAGAGAGAAAAGAGTGGTAGAGATCGACATTTTTCATATAAGTTTTATCTTAGAAAGATTTTTAAACAAAATTTCTGGTGTGCTTTTTTTTTTTTTTTAGAAGGTGTATTTTGATATGCGGATGACGTTTTGTTGTTTGTTCGTTTATAACGACTTGAGAGTTTACCATTGCGGTGACAGGCGTGATATAGCTCTTTGCGGTAGCTGGGCTATAAGAAGCATTTATCAATCAGTCAAGCGTGACTAGAAGATCGGGAATTGGTTTGGACTTTTTAGTGGGTGGCAGAAACAACAACAACATGGAAACGTCAGCCGTTTCTTTTAAAACGACCCCTGTTTTGTAAGAAAATAGAGGAAATGCCAGAAACGTCAGAAACGTAAGTTTCTCTCTCCCCCCCCCCCCCCTCCCTCCCCCCCCCCCCCCCCCCCCCCCCCCCCCCCGCACACACACACACACACACACACACACACACACACACACACACACACACACACACACACATTCTCCCCTTTTCTCTCTCCCGTTGTATTCGTCGTCGTTCAACCAAGCTCTTCAAGATACCAGTCTTAATCCGCTCGCTTTTCCCCTTGCGCATGCTCTCTGTCTGTCTGTCTGTCTGTCTCTCTCTCTCTCTCTCTCTCTCTCTCTCTTTCTCAGATTAGTAGGAAAGGGGTGAGGAGGGGGGAAGGGATGGGGGGGGGGGGGGGGGGTATCCAAAGCGTATTGCAGAAATGTTAGCATCGATCAAAGGGAGAAGAGGACAACGACGACACGGTACAAAATTGATTATGGTATATTATGTCGGCATGTCTTCCAGTTCTGAACCTCTTTCATGGCGCATCTCCCCAGCGGCACATAGTCGGCAGTCCCCGGTGTTGCGAGACCGGCGGCTCGCCAAACGACAGCCTCTAGTGTCTTCGTCACGATTTCCCTGTAGCCTCGTGGCGTTCACTCCTATCCGGAGCCCTCAGTCTCCATCACATGGTGTGTTCCTTCCTCCTCATTTCGGTCTGCGGTACGGGCCGGGTCAGACAGCTGATGTGGGCAGGGAGGGGATATGAATTCCTCGATCAGACGGAAACCCGCGGGTGGCTCTGCGGCGGTGCTGTCTGTGAGGTCAGTCCGGTTCAGATGAAAGGAATCAAGTCGGCTGAGCACTCATCTGTCTGTCTATCTATCTATCTATCTATCTATCTTTGTCTATCTATCTGTCTATCTGTCTGTCTATCTATCTATCTGTCTATCTATCTGTCTATCTATCTATATCTATATATATATGAATGTATGCATGTGTGTACGTGTGCGTGAGTGCGTGCGTGCGTGTGTTTCCCCCTGGTTGTTAGAAGTGAGGGAGTTCCTTAGACTGCTGATAGAAGATAATGGGTTGCTCGTATACATAAAACAAACCAACAACACATCCACCTCGTGAGAGATCATTCTGAGATTTACAGATAGGCCGAGGAGTGACCGGAGGATGGAGGGGGGCTAAGTGATGGGAGTTGGGTGTGATAGAGAGTGGGTTGACGTGGGGTGGGGTTGAGGGAGTAGGGTTTAAGAAGTCTATGGAAACTCAAAGTATGGTCACACACACACACACACACACACACACACACACACACACACACACACACACACACACACACACATCCGGATCGTTCATCAACACAAAATCTGAACGCCTCACTGTTATTATCATTATTTGTTTTATTCCTTTTTTTTGTCACAAAACCATGCTGTGCGTGAAATCGATTTTTGTGCCATGGTGCTTCCCGTAATCTGTCATGGATAGTTGCGTGTTGCATTTCCAGTTTTCCGCGGATAGTATGTTTCTCCTCTGTGTTGTGCGGATGTTTGTTTGTCAGTCGATATCATCGCTTCGGCAGCAAACGCATTTTCATCACTCGAGTTGAGGGAGAAGAAGAAGAAAAAAAAAATGTGTTTGCGTCCCGTACCCGCAGGGACTGGAATTGAAACAAAACAGCAACGAGCTTTACGCAGGGAGATGTTGCCACTTAATTGGTTCCTGCTGCGTCCGCTAGCGGCAGGCTTTCTACTTCAGTCGTACTGTGACGTCAGTTCTGTTCCCTTTTGAAGAGATTTTTTTTTTTTTTTTTTTTTTTTTTTGAGTTGTTTGTGGTTTCCTTACTTGAACACCGTGTTTCATATATAGGTGAGAAATAAGAGTGAGAACTCCGGTCATCTCGTGAGGCATTTATGGTGCAGTGGGAGAAAAAAAAAAGTGATGGTACATAATCAGAAAAGATTTCTTACAGACAGCATTTATCTTGTGTGTAGTGAGATCACGTAGATGTAAACCGAAAGATTCAGAATCAGAGACTAGGTTGATAAACGTTTATTTTCATCTTTGTCTTATTTATGGGTTAACACGTGTCAGATCACGTGATTCTTCAGATTGGTATAGCGTGTACGACGCTTTTATTATCATTTAAAAAACCTATTCGCTTTAAAAAAAAAAAAAAAAAAAGAAAAAAAAATATATATAAAGAAATTGCTTATACAGCCAGCAGTCGTTAATGTGAATGAAAACAATGTTGTTTGGAGCTTATCATGAATGAAAGCGAAAGTCCAGACAACGTTGTATTAGGCAGTATCAGTGAAATATAGGCCTCGAGGGTTCTACTGATCGGTATTTTCGCGTTTCCAACCAAACCGTTCGACTAGATTACGAGATCTTTAGAACAGTTATGAAAATCATGTTGGCTCTGATCATCTCCGGCGTGTCTGCACACGAAGGGGGGTTAGGCCGTAGCAGGCCGGCACGTGACCCTGCGCTGGTCCGAAGAGGGGGTGGGCCTCTGCTGAGTTTTGTACAACCTGTCCCTCTCAGAGATGTATTGAACGCATTCCCACTGGCAGCTCCATCTACACTGCTGGGTTGACAACCATTATCCTGGCTCTTGAAATGATATCTAAATCAAAACATAAAGATTTCGTCGTTCTGTTGGACTCCCTTTCTACTTTGGAGGCCACTGTTGGCCGTAACCTCGAGCACCCTCAACTTCTGAAATTGTTTGAACTAAACCTCTCAGAAATCCGACGAATACAACATAGTTTTTTGCTTGGGTTTCCAGTCATGTAGGCATTCGAGGCAGTGAGGTGGTTGATCGAGTACCACCACATAGAAAGAGAAGAGCAGATTGTTCCTCACACCTCTCGTTTTTTGTTGGGTTTTTTTTTTTTTTTTTTTTTTTTTTTTGCTTTTTTTTTTTTGTTTGTCTTTTTTTCAAACATTACAATATTAAAAGTTTTGTACGCACAATAACGATAAGTAAAAGCATGACCGAATTCAGATTTTGTTAATCCTGTACTCATTTCCTTAGCACCTGTCGGCGG
>JADBJO010001298.1:112500-122500 GCA_016801955.1 Conus betulinus
TAAAGAAAGAGAGGGTGCTGGCGATCCTTTGGTCCCAGAACAAATGAGAAATGTGCGCTGAAAAATTGGGTGAAGTGAGATGAATGTTTTTACTGTAAAGTTGACAGTTTCTTAACACTGGAAAGATGTAAGAAAATGTGGCATTTCTAAATTTGCAATCGGTTGCTTGTTTTGTGAATCTCTCTGTTGTTTAATTACATTGTGACTATCGTTTTATTAATGGCAGAAACGGATTTGGATGCGTATAGAGAGCGTCTGCTTAGTACGACACCAAGGTTTTTATATGATTAATTCTCTCTCTCTCTCTCTCTCTCTCTCTCTCTCTCTCTCTCTCTCTCTCTCTCTCTCTGTCTCTCTCTCGTCTGTGTCTCTCTCGCTGGTGAGTGTATGCAATAATGTTTTCTTTTGTTCTACTTGTGAAATATTCTTTGAAATCAGGTAGAGTTAAGTGCGAATGTTGTGACTGTTGCTTATAGTGCGCATGCTTTTCTCCCACGTTTTAGCTATTTGTTCTTTTCTCTCTTTCATTCTTTCTGTTAAAATCTCATTTGTTTACTTATATTATGCAGTTCTATTTTTACCCGGAGGCTAGATGTGTAAAAAAGCATTATTTATGTTTATTGCACTACCCGTTGTAATACAATTTTGTTCTTTCAACTCTCTCTCTCTCTGTCTGTCTGTCTGTCTGTCTGTCTCTGTCTGTCTGTCTGTCTGTCTCTCTCTCTCTGTCTCTCTGTCTGTCTGTCTGTCTCTCTCTCTCTCTCTCTCTCTCTCTCTCTCTCTCTCTCTCTCTGTCCACACACACACACACACACACACACACGCGCACACGGGACACGGGACATCAGGTTCGGTTTGTCCTCCCATCCTAAATCGGGTTATTGGAGTAAAAGGGGGGAGGGGGAGGGGAGGGGGGACACGAAACAAGCAAAGACCCCCCCCCACCCCCCCCCCCCCCCCCCCCCCCGAAAAAAAAAAAAAAGCAAACACAAAGAAAGAATACAAAGTGAAAGAAAACCGCCCTCTGTGCGCATCGAACCACATCACGGGGTTTTCTTGCTTCCTGGTTGAGTGCGTTATCCATGTGGCCGTCTTTCCAACGGATGACATGAAAAACTGCAAAGATTACACGGAGTCGGACTATATAACTGATCAAGACAGTGACCGTCTGTCTGTGTTTCAGCGCCATTCGTTTTGTTTATGAAGGCGCCTGCAAAAAGCAAATACTGCCACCGTCACTCTTCCCACCGCAACCTACCATTTCATAAAAAGAAAAAAAAAAAAAAAAAAAAAAAAAAAAAAAAAAAAAAAAAAAAAAAAAAAACAAACCGTGGTACAGATGATACAGTACACGTGGAATGCATGTAGTGAGACGGTTTGTGAGACTCGGCGACTTAGACGAGAGGTCAGGTGTCCAGACGTATTTCCGGTATCCTGTTTTTTTTCACCTGGGGATGGGTCGAAGAGGCGGGGAAGGTGTGTATATCAATCGATGAACGCCTAGATTGTCGGCGTATGCTACCATCAGCAAAGCTGATCTGGTTTTTGTTTTTTTTGTTTTTGTTTTTGTTTGCCATCACAAACGACCAGCGCTTAAAGGGAGGTGGTTTTTTGATTTTTTTTTTCCACTTTCGTCCACTGTTTTTCTATCTTTGTGGCCCATCTACCGGCCTTTGTTACAGAAAGTTTTTATCCCCCCCCCCCCCCCCCCCCCTCTCCCGGTTATAGTTTATGATATGGCGGGTTTTGTTGTTCATGTAATTTGTTGACATGGTAAAGAAAATGTAAACGCTGTCTATAATGAACGCAGTCTGTTCATTCTGCAGTGTCTGTCTGCTAACTTGGTATTTTGTGATATCTTTGTGGCTATTATAATTTTTTTTTGTCTATTATTTGATCTTGTGATTTAAATGTACGTTGGTGGCTTTATGAGAGCATAGATATGCGTGCTTATTGTCAGGCCTACGCATATATAATATCTATGTGTGTGTGTATCAAATATTATTTCTTAATTAAGTGTCTGTTTTTTCCTTATCTGTTTGAGAGTTGACTTAAATGAGGTGACAGCCCTGATTTGGCCCTTTGCGGTCGGCTAGGCTAAAAGCAACATGATCCCCACCCCCCTCTCTTTCTCTTTCTCTCTTCCTGTCCGCGTATTTGTTAGTCTGTGTTTCTGTCTGTCTGTTTGTCTTTCTGTCCCCCCCCCCCCCCCTCTCTCTCTCTCTCTCTCACTCACTCACTCACTCTCTTTCTGTGTCATATCTCATACGCATGATTTAGTAGAGCAGGGGCAGGTGAAAAGAAATTACATCTTAAATCTCTGTGCTTGTTAGTTAGGATTCAACAATGGATACAGCATACATTGTAGATTCACATTTAATTTTGTTTTGGGGCAAATGCGTGCTGCGAAAATAGAAATCTTGCAGCCAAACACAGTTTCAATATGTGCGTACAGACAGACTGACTGACACGCGCGTGCGCATGCACACACGTACAAACACACATATTGTAGAGATACATCTCATGCGTATCACAAATCCCCCCCCCCCCCCCCCCCTCCTCCCGAGCCCCAAGATGACTGAAGTGATCCTCGTCGATTCGACGGGACGAACAACCAGTAGTAAATGATTCCCGCTGGCGGAGGGTGTTGTTGATTCTGTCAGTTATGCTGTTTTTTTTTTTATGAAAATCACTCCATCATAAGTCCAAGTGTCCTGAATCAGTTTTTGATGCTGGAGCTGCCTGGCCCCTACTGCCACAAGAGCCCGGTCCTGGTCAGGTCCTCGTTGATGGAGATCATGGGAAATCTGGGAAGAGCGCTGGCGCTGGCAGAGAGACATTGGTTCTGAGACTTTCTGGAGAGGCGGCCATGCGCTAAGAAACAACCTATGTTTGGCAGGTCGTTTTTGACCATCAGGATGGCTGCCTTGTGTTTGTAGGAAGTCAGCTTCATCGACATCGGCCTGCTGACAGCCTGCGGTTTCTGCTGTCTCCCCACCATGTGCCTCCGGTCGATGGCATCGTCACTCAACTCAACACCTATACTCTTTCGTCACTGCCTTGCTGATGTCGTCGGCATTCTCCCCCGCCCACTCCGAAACCTCACTAATACGTACACGATTTCTCTCCCATACTGCTGTAGCGAATTAACCTGATCTTTGGGAGACAATATCTGCTTGTCTTTTTCTGCACGGTTATCTGTGAGGTTCAAGATTCCTTATCTCTTCTTGACAGTTGCTTCTTTAAACTAGAAATCTCCCTCCTCAATTCATCTCCAACTTGTGCTGCTAAAGCTTCAGTTAAACGGGCCCATAATGTTAGGATCACACAGTGCTGATCTGGTTTCATCTTTTTCTGACATCTATGAGGCGGCCATATCTTCAGCTGGACTTCCTGCTCAGACAGGAAGATTTAGACAAAATAATCGAGTTTCACGCTCTTGAGACAGCTGTCATGATTCAATGACCGGCACGGCGGGTGCAGGATCTCCAGGACTCGTTGGCAGCGGAACACAGTGTGTTATGAAAGGAAGGATGTAGGGGATGGGATCCGCCTTCCATTAAGCTGTGCCCTACATACGATGAGCCTCATGCGGTTCACTGTCCTTGCGGCCAGTAGGCTATAGGAACTCATGTAAAATACAACCTTGTCATGGATGTGGATCAAGACCAAAATGGAACACCACATTCATCATTCTTATTTTCATCGAGCAATATAAGATTTGACAAAAAAAAAAAGGAAACAAACAACAACAACAAAAAAAAAATAGATTGTGTGGCTCTCGTTAACGTGCTGTCGTGATGATGTCACATTAGATTTTACCACCCAGCTTCAAGGACGGGCCGAGTCATGAGGACTGTCGTTAGATGCATGTGGGTTTTTACTCAGTATGGGGTGTTTAGTGTTCATTCTCAGCAATAGACGGTCTAATTGTTCTCAATGGGTTGTTAGCAAAGAATGTCCAGTGTCTTTTGAATTAAAACAAAAAAAGATGGAATATAAGACACCTCAAATGACTCAGGATTAGTGCAGCATCTTATCTGGCAAATCACCGGAGCCCCTGTTCTTTCTTTCTTTTTGTAATAGCTTCTCTTGAACTGTTAGCGTTGTGGCTTCAGTACTAGGAGTAGTTGTGCACGTGGCATTGGGGTGTGAGCGGTTCAGGAATAATTCCATCCAAGAGACTCGACTCGGCAGATGGTGCTGAAAAAGACAGCAACAGTACTCATAAACGCAAGTGAGTTTACCGTAATGGAACCCAAATACTGGCGTAAGCATGCAAACAAAACGAACAAATAAAGTGTGGGCCTCAGCATCCAGCCTGTGTCACACACAGGCTGACCAGGCCGAGGCCAGGACTTTTCTTTTAACATGGCCCCTTTCCCTTACATGACTCCAGTACTGGAAGTGTATGGAGTGGCTTGTTGCTCAGACAAATCGACGTGGTCGCAGAGGAGCCTTCGACTGTTCTCTCCGTTCAGCTTCAGCTGGCGGCGCCTTCCCGCAAAGAAGACACGTCAAAGACCGTGTGTGCAGGCAGGAGGGGCGGCTGTGTATAACCGTTATTCCTTCCCCGGATCGATACAAGGAGGCCACCAGATCTAATGAGATCTGCAGCAGTCTCGTGAGACTAGGCTTCCCTTTTTAACAGCTTGAAAAGAAAAACCGCTGTTTGGGTGAGAGAGAGAGAGAGAGGGGGGGGGGGGGGGGGGGGGGGGGGGGGGAGAGAGAGAGAGAGAGTTTGTGCTTCAGACAGACACACACACACACACACACACACACACACACACACACACACACACACACACACACACACACAGAGAGGGGGGGGGTGTCCTTGAGAGAGAGAGAGAGAGAGAGAGAGAGAGAGAGAGTCTGTGTGTGCATGTATGCGAGCTTAATTGCCTGTTTGAAGTTGATTGCATAATACTTGAGTTTATGCGTGCTGGTTAGCTAGACATATTTCTGCACCAATTCCAGCTTTTGCGGTTGGATGCACACAAATGGCTTGTTTAGCGACAACTAGGTTGGCTGTCTTTGGTAATTGCACACACACACACACACACACACACACACACACACACACACACACACACACACACACACACACACACACACACACACACACACACACACACACACACACACATCATTCAGAATCATGCAACATGCATTCTATCATTTTTGTGCAAAGTGTGGTTCCTGAGGGAAACTTGACGGTGGATTTGAAACGACACTTCAGTGGCGTGGACTTGAACAGAATAGCCCATATAATCGTGGTTTGTAACGTACATGTTTTAAAAAGTACACGCCTATATCTACACATCTTCATATGTACAAATTACACACACACACACACACACACACACACACACACACACACGTACACACACACACGTATATATGTATGTAATATGTAAAAAAAAAAAAACAATTAACTCTCTGTCTCTCTCTTTCTCTCTCTCTGTTTTAGCGACAAAATCAAATGAATATATTGTTATGTGGATCAGCACCAGTAGAAAAATCAAGTAAACCCAGTGTTATATTGATCAGTGCACAGCCTCTTTCGTACAGGGGTAAAGACAAAAAAAAAATCGATACAATGTGAAAAGCAACAGAGTTCTGACCTAGTTGATGTAATGAAAGATTAAACCATTGGTCTTGTTTCTTCCTTCTTCTCTTGAGTTGCAGGCAATGTCTGGATGTTCCGCACAGTCAGATCCATAGGCTGACGTGTGTCGTCCCTCTCAATACCAGCAGCGGCCCTCATCCTTTCTCTTGCAGGTCCACCAGTGACGGCAAGGGATAATAGGGGACCTGTCGGATCTTTCTGGGGTCTAGTCAAGTCCAGTACTAAGAGGGCACTCATTTGTGTTCTGTCTCTGTCTCTCTCTGTGTCTGTGTCTGTGTCTGTCTGTCTGTCTGTCTGTCTGTCTCTCTGTTTGTGTCTGTCTGTCTCTCTCTCTCTCTCTCTGGCCTGTGTGAATCTATACACAGTCATAAAGCAGTGTTGTTGCTGTTGTTGTTGTTGTGTTGTTTGTTTGTTTTTTTTTAAAAGTTTGTTGCCATCCTAGTTCCTTGCGTCCATGCGTGCCTCACTGCTTGTCTGATGCAGCCTGATGTGATTTGATTGCATTCCCGCCCGCCCACACACTTGCTTTCTTGTCCTGAGAAAGCGTGGTCAAGTTCGGAGAGAAATGAGATTGTGCTGGCGACACGGGTTAAGAACGAGGCATCATCAGTGAAAGCAACATTGATTTTACAGGCCATGAAGATTTCTCGTTTCGGGGGAGCAAAACCAGAAAAATCAGAGATAGGATGTAGACGGGGAAGAAGGGGTAAGGAGAGTGTGACAAGTCTTGCTTTATGTGATTGGATGCCCAAGATCAACAGTGATGGCATGGGCATCGCTGCAGGCGTTCTAGTGTTACAGTTGATAGATAGTTCAGGCAGTCTGGAACTGTGGAAAGAGGGAGGCATAGAACGGTGGGTTGCTGTTCGGATTGGCTGTCCCTTAAGCTGTAGTTCCCAGCATTCCTTTCTGACCCCAGAGCTGGTGCTTGGTGCGGTTTTATTTGATTCCTTTCCCCTGTACGCTGCCTCCCCGTCCCCAGTGTGGACAAGATGAGGGTGTGTCGGTGTCAATGATAAGAGCGGGCTGTTTGTTATATAGGGCAAGAGTTTGAAAGCCACATCGATTTTCCAGGCCACGAGGCTTAAGGGTTTAGTGATGCAGGATTTTTCCCCATGCAGCTGAGCATGTGATTGGGAGGGAGAGGGAGAGGCAGAGACGATGAGTCTCTTTTTGTGTTAATTACTATTTTTTTTAATGATAGCATGGTTATGGACAGCGGCGACATGATGAGCAGCAGACGAAAAAGAAAAAAAAATGGAACTGAACCGCAGAGTTCAAGAAAAATGGTACATGAGAAGAAATAGAGGAGAGTGAGAGAGAGAGAGAGAGAGAGAGAGAGAGAGAGAGAGAGAGAGAGAGAGAGAGAGAGAGAGAGAAAGGGAGAGAGAGAGAGAGGGTTGAGAGAGAGAGAGGAGGGAGTAGGAGTGGCTGCGAGTGTTTGAGAGGGAGCATGTGTGCGTGTGCGTGAAGGGTGAAAGGAGGCGGAGTGCACCAGAAATCACCAGAGAGCTGTGTGTGATGTTTCATTTTTTATTTTTCCTTTTAATTCGTGTGGTTTGCAATGCGTTTCCAAGCGCACATAACTTCGTTTACCCCATACAGGAAGTGATCAGTGAGAGATCGGCTGTTCCTGCATGGCATTGGAGGTTTTTTTGTTTGTTTGTTTTTTTTTACCTTGAGGGGTGCAGTCTGTGTACCCTGGCCCCAGGTCTCTAGAAGGAAACCTCCGACAACTCTTGATGTCACTTCACAATCCAGTGGTGTTTCTTCTCTGCGTCTGTCTCTACAGGTTCCTTGCTTCGCTCACGGCTTCCATAGATTCAGTCTGATTTGATGCTGTCCCTCCCTTCGCAGATGTTTCCCGGTCCACAGAAAGGGCGGTTAGGGTGGAGGTAGAAGGGCCTGCGGTGGTGTCCAGGATCAGGGTAGAGTGCGATCTGAAGCAACAGGGTGGAAGCTACATTGATTTTCCAGGCCTTGAGTCTGGAGTGGTTCAGCGGGGCAGAATTTGGTCGGTATTGAAGAGGCATTTCAGAAGGGTCCGGCTTTACGAGATGGTGTCCATAGAACGGAAACGATTCCGTCAGTGGACGTGCTCTGGTTTAGCAGCAAATTTCTGTGATGCGCTCGAAGCGATTCGAACACTTAGCGAGCGAGCGAGCGAGCGAGAGAGAGAGAGAGAGAGAGAGAGAGGCAGGCAGGCAGGCAGGCAGGCAGGCAGGCAGCACACACAGACAGACAGACGGATAGAGAAGGGGGAGGGTAGGGAGAGAGAGTGAGAATAAAGACAAGAGAGAGAGAGAGCGAGAACGAGCAAACATATGTAACGGGAATAACCACTGAATTGTACATGCTGTCTTTACTTCATTTTCAATCGTGTGGTGAGAATATGCATTGGCATATCGGTTTAAAAGGAACACAGGGTTTTTCCATGATCAGAGAGTTCCTGCATGGCTGTAGAGGTTTTTTTTTTTTTTTTTTTTTTTTTTTTTGTTTTTGTTTTTTTTTTTTTGAGGAGTGCAGTCTGTGTGCCCTGACTTCGGCTGTCTTAATGAAAAGCTCCAGATGGAGCACTCTTGATAGTGAAGGGGAAAAAAGTAAGGCAGTGCATTATCCGAAGACTCTTGTCAGCTACGTAAGTAAAAAAAAAAAAGTATTATATGTTGATACATGAAAATTATTGCAATATCTCTTTTGAGAGACTCACTGTTTTTGTAGCTCTCTATCTGTCTTTCACATGAAAGTGTCGTGTCGTGCGCGCGCGCGCGCGCGCGCGCGCGCGCGTGTGTGTGTGTGTGTGTGTGTGTGTGTTTCAGTTGGTGTAGCTGTCTGTAGCGGAGTTCATTTTACCGTGACATTGCCGTCTCCGTAAATATCCCCAGTCCTCTTGTTTTCTCTCCCCTCTCGCCCCTCTTGCCTGCTTCCCACAGTGCAAGATCCCCAGATCCCTAGTCCCACCCCCATCCCCACCCCTCCGTCCACTCTTTCTCGCTTCCTGCAGCAGCAGGAAATCCTAGTTGATCTGATTCATTCTCTCACCTCGTCACTGGCGGTCAGCTTGAAGACGGATGGGAAGCGTGTTGATGTTGAGGCGATGGTGGCCTATTATCTTCTGCAGCAGGTTGAAAGCAGCGAACAAACGGGCAAAGAGAGCAAAAAGAAGACAAAAATCAGTCCAGCTTTCCAAGGCGATGAGGCTTTCCGGCGTCAGCGCGCTGCAGATTAGATGCGAGGGAGATTCTAAAAATTTAGGGGTGAAAAAAAGGAGGAATCTTGGTGTGCTGGGCTTTGAGACACAATGCTGGTCCCGCCGCTGCTGGCGGCGTTCTGATTCGGCTGCAGATGCTTGACGTAAAGTGGAAATGAAGTAAAAGACTGGAGGAAAAAAGGGAAAGACCAAGTGAAGAAGAAAGAGGAGAAGGAGGAGGAAAAGCAGAAGAAGAAGAAGAAGAATGAGGAGGAGGCGGAGGGGGAGGGGGGGGGGGAGGAGAGAGAGAGAGAGAGAGAGAGAGAGAGGAAGTGGTGGAAGCATTAGAAACACCTCAGAGAGAGAGAGAGAGAGAGAGGACGCGAGGGCTATGGGAATACCACCACGCATAGGGACATATTAGGACTACCACTGGAATTGGGAACATATTACGCATAGCATTGGAATTGGGAACACATCAGATACACCATAAAAAAAATGACGAGTGCGAGAGTCTAAGGAATTCCATCGGAATTAGGAACGCATTAAAAACCCATGCCAGTTGGGAACACAGTAAGAATACATTGAAATCAGGAACGCATTACGTATACCATCGCAGTTTTTGAACGCAGGAAGAGTATGACTGGAATTAGGAACGCATTAAGAAAGGCCATCGCAATTGGGAAACGCAGAAGGAATTTCATCGGATCATTCGAAACGCATTAGGAATGCCATTGTCATTGGGAAACCGAAATGGCATTAGGAATGCCATTGTCATTTTAAAACCGAAAAAGCAGAGGAGTCAGATTACCACTTTCCCCGGTCACTGAGGAGAAACAATCAGGTTTCGAAATACCGGTATACGACCAGGGGTTATATGTTAATGAGCTTCCTCCCCATTGGAGATGTCTCCCCCTTTGGAGACTATAAGCTTGCTGAAGGTTCATTTTGAGAAGCATTTATTATTCCCCATTCACCCACTCAAACACATACAGTTAGTTAGGCAGAATGATCTACCACTACAGATATGAATGCTTATCTCCCCCCTATTTCTACTACAATCTAAGACATAAGAGCAAGCTTTGTTTATAATATATATATATATATATATATATATATTTTTTTTTTTTAAAGGTTTGTCGTCTTATAGTTCTTGTTCTATACGTTCTTATTTATTT
>JADBJO010001298.1:127500-132500 GCA_016801955.1 Conus betulinus
TCGCCCCTGATTCTGCGCCAAGCGGGCAGCGTCCAAACTGTAAGCAGAAACGTCCCAAATGACCACTCGCAAATTAGCCAGTCATCTGATGCACATGCACGTGAATCGGAATCTTCCCAAACAAGACTTGGCAATTCGTGCAGTGACCAAAGATCTTGCCCTAACTCTCCTCGCCTCCTGCAAATCTCCACATTCTGCACTTTGTGTCAGACGTGAAGTAGAAGTTTTTTTTTTTTTTCTTTCCCTATGTACCAATCTTCCTGTTTGTCCGCTATGTCTGTGTCCTTGTCTCTGCCTCTGTCACTGTCTGTCAGTCAGCCTGTCCATTCATATGTCTGTCTGTCTTCCCCCCTCTCTCTCTCTCTGTCTGTCTGTCTGTGTCTTTCACGTCGCGCGCGCGCACACACACACACACACACACACACACACACACACACACACACGGGCATATAGCAACGATAGTAATGCAAGCAATTCACTGAAACGCGATTTCCACACTGAGTGAATTTCATTGCTTTTTTTTTTTTTTTTTTTTTCCAACCGAACTCGTCAATTTAAAGCTCGCCAAAAGGAAATGTCGCAAACCAGGAAGCTTATCCTCATCGTCATTCATATGAAAAAGTATATCACCGTTCATCATGTGTGTGTGTGTGTGTGTGTGTGTGTGTGTGTGTGTGTATGTGTGTGTGTGTGTGTGTGTGTGTGTGTAGCTAGCTTCGCTTGTGCTTCTCCGAACGGTTACAGAAATTTGAGCGTGCGGAGGATAAATAGCTCCGCCCTCCACCCCCCCCCGCCCACCCTCCACGTTATCCAGCCACCCTCTCTCCGCCCCCCGTTCTGCGTCCTCCCTTCTTCTCCGCTACTCTCCCATTCCCACTTCCTTTCCTCCTTTCTCTGTCTGAACTTAAAATAGACGTAACGCGCGTGCTAGATTGAGTTAGAACTGGCAGTCCAGAGGTGGAGGGAAAGGGTGTGTGTGACAACGACGGATGGGGGTGAGGAAGAGGGGAATACGAGCTAAACTGACTGAATGCGTGTGTGTTGTCAGTCCTGGAGAGTTGTATTTGAGGTGGCCATACTCCCAAAGGGGAATTGTTCCGGTCAGGAAAAGGGGAGAAGTGCTGACATTCGCGATCAGAACAAGCTGATTTGGACAGTTGATCTGCACAGAGAACGTGACGGGCATAGCTATAGGGTTGTGTGTACTCGGAAGGGAAGACTTGGAGGGGAAGAAGTGTGTGTGTGTGTGTGTGTGTGTGTGTGTGTGTGTGTGTGTGTGTTGTGTGTGTGTGTGTGTGTGTGTGTGTGTGTGTGTGTGTGTGTGTGTGTGTGTGTGTGTGTGTGCTGTGTGTGTGCGTGCGTGCGCGCGCGCGTGCGTGTGTGCGTGCGTGCGTGCGTGCGTGTGTGTGTGTGTGCGTGTGTGCGCGCGCGCGCGCGCATATGTGTGTAAGGTAGGAGGTGTATTCGAAACTGAAAAAAGGATAGAATTCGAAGTCGATAATCGACCACTGACGCACAGTTAAGATGGTTCCAGTATCGATTGTTACTTAGAATCCTTCCGACGGGCAGATATCTATTTCTTCGCAAAATTATTGAATCGTCTCTGTGTGTCTTGTGTGATGAGGAAGAAGAAAAACTATCATACATTTATTTTGGAACTGTCATGCTGCAAAAAATTTTTGGAACAGTCTGAAGAGACTGCTGAACAGTACTTTTGAAACGTGTGTTAATCTAACTTTTTCTGAAAATATTATTTTATTTGGGACCAGTGAGGTTGTTATCACTGATAGGGTGTTAGATCTGATACTTTTATTGGCTAAATTCTATATTTACAAATGCCATGGAAAAGGAGCAAACCACGCACTGCTGCTTTCATCGGGTTACTAAAACAAAGATACTCAATAGAGTGCTACTGTAATGCAATGAAAGGGGAAAAAGTACTTTTTGATCATCAATGGCTCCCGTATAAACCTCTGATAGATTTTTAAGACTTTGTTAAAATATGCTTTTTATATACTCTTGAATGCTGCATGAATATCTACAATATGAATGTTTCTGCCATAAGCCTAACTTACTTCGCTGAGTTTTTAATATCAGGCGTGTAGTTTGTCAGTTATTTCCTTTTTTCCCTCTCTTGTCCCACGGTGCAACCCATCATTGACATCTTGACTACCACCCTCCTCTTAACCCATCCCTTTACCCCTACAATCTCTCTCTCTCTCTCTCTCTCTCTCTCTCTCTCTCTCTCTCTCTCTCTCTCTCTCTCTCTCTCTCTCTGTGCCTGTGTTTTCTTGAGCGTATATCTTTCTTTGCGCCTGTCAGCCTGTTGTATCCCCCCCCCCCCCCCCCCAGCATCCCCTTCCCCCCTAGCCCCCCCCCCCTCCCCTCCCCCCACCCACGCCTCCGTCCTCACTCGCCTTCCTCCCCCTTCTCTTGCTTGACCATCACCTCCAAATCTCTGTTTACTCTTCTTTCCTTCTGTGCCTTCCTCTTATTTATTTGCCATCACAACAGTAGCAGTCTTACAAATTGACGAAGACGCTGATCGTTATCATATTTTCTTTTTGTCAAAAAAAAAAAAAAAAAAGTTTTTTTTTTTCCCCTCTGTGGAATAATTGTCCCTGAGCTGAAATGCGAGAGCCTAAAAGAATGGGATGGAATGCGTAATTGAAAATTTATGCATTGTCAATTTACGTAGGTCATGCATGGGTATGTCTGTTGTATGTGTGTGAACATCTCCGCGCACTGTCCTCTTTCTGCGCATTTGTAAGCTCTCCTGTTACTTGAATAAAATGTTTCGGGGGAAAAAAGGACAGAATTTAGAATTAAAAAAAAAAAAAAGGTTGCCTGGAAAAGGCATATGAAATAGTGGCTGGAGACTGCTAAAGGACGAGTATGGGAACACACACACACACACACACACACACACACACACACACACACACACGCACGCACGCACGCACGCACGCACGCACACGCACACGCACACACACACACACACACACACCCACCCACACACACACACCGAGAGATATAGGTTTAGTTCTGTTAGTGAGCGCGCGCAAGTAAACCCACATTAAATTTTAGCACTGTTATTAGATCTCTAATGATTTGTTTCTACATGGGTGCTTGCTTACCCCTTGCACAGGGAGAAGAGTGGTGGATGAGAAGGAGGAGGAAAGGGGCTGTTGAACGGAATGACTACTGGCATGAATGGGGTTAAGGGGTTGGGGGGTCGTAGGGTTGAGGCGATGACGTCTTTCAAGTGAACTGAGAGAGAGAGAGAGAGAGAGAGGGGGGGGGGGGGGACACAGAAACAGACGGTCTGTTAGAGACACACACACACACACGCACGCACGCACGCACACACAACACGCACGCACGCGCGCAAACACACACACACACGCGCGCGAGCAAACACACACACACACACGCGCGCGCGCGCGCTCGCGCACACAGTGATATTCTTTTTCAGCGCTACGAACGGCATGATTGGTTGTGTTTCTTCCCTTTGTGAAGAAATGATATTATTATTGATTAAACTACATTTTGATCACATAGGAGAAATTATTGTGGAGTTAGTTTCAAAGTGAGGCGACTGGAGGCGGACACTGAAACAAGTTTAGATGAGAAATTATAATGGGTCATTTTGCGCCCAATTGGAGAAAAGAAGTGATTGCTCGTTCTTCGTCCTCATCGTCCGAAATGCTGTCTTGCCTGAAGAAGACCAAAGAGGTCAAAACGCGTCGTGTTTTGTTTTGTAATTTGTTTGTCCCATTTGTCCGGCGGATATAATAATAATTTCTCTTCTGAATTTATCTTGAAGCTTTTAGAGTCCATCATTGAGCAAATATTAAAGGAGAAAAGTAAACCTACGAACCACCAGGTTATCAGTTCAGAAGAAATCGTTAAACAGTCTCACGCCAGGAAAGGGATCATTTTAACAAAAATCACGGGCGAAGCCGCATCGTAACCGATTTCTCACTGAAAAACTTTCTCTCAAACAGAACTCACTTCATTTCCAAAATCTGAGGCTGTCTTTTGAATTTATGAATCACTGGACTAAACCGATGATTGAGAGGCTGCAGTCAGAAATGAGATATGTGCCCGAAAACATCATTTACGTACATATACGAAAACATTCTCCGGAAGTATAGGTTCATGCAAGTATCTGAAAAAACGTAGCAGCGTTAGTGAACACGAAAATTTGTGTTTATAACCGTTTACAACAACAAAATACAATGTCAAACAGTTTTATGTTTGCGCTGATTAAACGCGCTCGCCCATTCAAACAGCCACAGCGGCCCGCACGAACCCATCATGCCAGTTTGATTGTGGTTTACTGATTTGTGTTTCCGACGAACCAGAACTAACTTCATTGCCTCTAGAAGTTGATTCTGTACCGTCTTGATATGATGTTGCTATGGTAATATGCAGCGACGTAAAATTCTGCATGAAAAGCGTACAAAAAATCATTAGGAAGGGGTTACATTCTCTTATAGGCAAAGTCTAAAATAAGACAGCAACTGCAGATTAAACACACACAGGCCACCTTTATGTCATACTATCTATGGCGTGCATACTCATGATGCTAGAAATCAAAATATGGGACAATATCATATGTATAACGAATTTTATTGATGTGAGATTTTGTTAATCGTAACGGTTTATAATCATCGTGATGTTACGTGTTTAGTATCAGCGGTGCTTCTTTGTTCAATTATTTTGGGCAAGCCTGACTGGGCAGAGAGTTGAAAAGCATGCCTGAATAATGGCTGTCTGAAAGACCACGCTTCTGTACTGTCTTTATATGTGGGAGAGAAAGGAATTTGTGGATAGATAAACGATTTACCGCTAATGGATCACCGATTTAACTTACGCTACTACCACACTAGTGCAGTTTATTCGCAGAAACCTCCATTTTTTGCTTTTTTTTTTTTTTTTTGCGGTAAATTCTGTTCTGAAAGACTGTCATTCTCAGCTTTCGTCACTTTTGCAAA
>JADBJO010001298.1:137500-140000 GCA_016801955.1 Conus betulinus
TACCACCACCACCACCACCACCACCACCACCACCACCACCACCACCACTACTACTACTACTACTACTACTACTACTACTACTACTACTACTACTACTACTACACACTCACACAGTTGTGGCTCCTCAGACTGACACTTCCAGAGAAGCAAAACGACGAATGTCAGAAAAAAGGGAAAATTTTGGGGAAAAGACCGGCATCTAAGGGCTTACCAAAGTATATGTTAAAAAAGAAAAGAAAAATTTTCAGAGGAAGGAAAAGATGCAGGTCATAAATGAGATTGCAGTGTATTGATCTTCCGTTTTAGGGAGCCAGCAGGCCGGAGTCAGGGTTGCTATTTTAGAGAGAGAGAGAGAGAGAACAAGCACGAACTAATTCTAAAGTTAGAATGGTCATAAAAATAAAGATGTGTACACTCACAAATACAGAAAAAACACACCAAAACTTTAAGCCTGCTCCGATATGCAGTGATGGAATGAATGTTTTTTTGTTTTTGTGTTTTTTGAAGAACAGATCGTAAAAGTTAAAGTCAATCTAAAACATTTGAATCAAGAAAGTGAATGTCGGCAAACAAAAATGGATGGGCGTGTAGTTGTTTTTCAGTATAGCAGTCTTCTCTCGTAGTGCAAGATTTCATGTGTTCATAACTGTTTTTTTTCAAAGATTCAGAATGTATTCGTTTTTAATCGCAGTCAGGAGTATGGAGGATGAATTGCGGTGAACATGTTTTAACAGAGTAAACATAAAGAAACATATCAAAGTGGCTCTTTCTTTGGTTGATATATTTTGCTGATTGAGTAGTTTTTTTTTTTTTTTTTTTTTTTTTAACAACCAATCTCTTTCTCTGTGTCTCTGTCTGTCTCTCTGTCTCTGTATCTCTCTCTCTGTTTGTCGGTCTGTCTGTCAGTGTACTTTACATCAAAGATGTGTTTTAAAATTTTCGGTATCTATCTCTCTAGCTAGCTAGCTAGCTGTCTATATGTCTGTAAGTCTATCTATCCGTCTATCTATATTTCACACAGATGCGGTTTTTTTTTGTGAACAGTTGACAGAATTTTCTTTCAAAATGCTTCATGTTTTGGACAATCCATGATGAAACGAAAGTCATTGCCATTGACGTTAACATCACAATCTGTGCACGACCTGTCCGCTCTTGTTTTTGTTTTGTTTTGTTTTCCCAAGGGAAAACTTTTATTTACTTGAAAGGAATTTACAAATGGAAAACGTGAACAGAGAACAGTATTTAAACAACAAACAGGACAATAGATCTTATCTTACATAAACAAATTACAAAGCAGCAATAATTTTACAAAATGAACAGCAAATCCTAACATATACACAGTACAAAGCAAACACAACATTGTCTACACTGTCAGTGTCACACATTCACCTTCTCACTGTTTTGGAGTGCTGTTCTTTTTTCCTGATCAATAATCAGAGAGAGAGAAGAGAGAGAGAGAGAGAGAGTCCTAGATTCCTAACATTTTCTGAGCAGATGCATAGGAATCGACATCAACAGTACAAATAAATTACTTATCCAAAAAACAACGGTTGAGTTTTAGCTGCCACGCTCTTATTCGAAATTATGTATAATGATCGCTGTTCAAATTCAAAATCTTAGGCTTTGTTCAAGACTACACGCATACATAAACGTGCTCACGCGTTCCTAATCAACAGCTTGTAATTATGCCATTTGTTATCTAAATCAACATAGTTAATATTCATTGTTTGCAATGCATTTTTCTACTTGATATTTAATTTTTAAATATTTCCTGAAGACAGGAAACAGAGGAAGCACCTTTTCAGCTCTGGATTTGTAAATAAAGAACTTTGCAGAGATAATGAAATAATCGAATATGATGTCAGTTTTTAACTATTTTTTTCTATCATAGAAATCCATTTATGATTACTAAATTTAAGTTTTCTGATCAATGTAAGTTGCAATGCCATTGTCATGTGTTTAAGTGAAAGTATTCCTAATCCTCCATTTCTTACATTTTTACTGTGGCTATCCTATCTTGTTTGTTATTCTATACAAATTGAAGGCATTGCTTTTGAAGCTTACCCATAAAGCTGTTTGGTGGGTTAGGTTGCAAGATCCAAAGATACATCAATTTTGAGAGAATCAGTGATTTCAAAACGACTACTCTGCCAACTCTCATACTCCAGGCGTTGAATAATAATTCTATTTCAAGAAATTTGTCATTGTAATTCAGTTCTATGCACTATGATAGTTTCGGGGTGAACCATATTCCAAGGATCTTAAACTGTTTTGGATTCCATTCAATTTTAAGGTGAGGCATATATTTAGTCTTTGAAGATACTTTGCTTCCCAGCCAAATTTTTTTTTTTTTTTTTTTTTTTTTTTTTCGATATTCATGGACAACCCAGATACTTTTGCGAATTTGTTTAAGGTCTCTATTGAATGTTCATATGATATTCTGTCCGCTTCGTATGTCAACTGTATATCATCTGCAAACTGTGACATCTTGTGTTCAATT
>JADBJO010001298.1:145000-152500 GCA_016801955.1 Conus betulinus
CTGTCCAAAACACAACCCGAGGGGGGGGGGGGGGGGGGGAGAGAGAGGGGGGGGGGAGAGAGAGAGATTTTTAAAAAAAGGCAAGAGTAGGACGTTTGAGGTGGGGGAAGGGGTAGAGGAATAATTGGAAGGGGAGCTTGAGAGAGTTGTTCTCAATGTAATTTTCCCCCGATCTGAATGAGTTAAAATTATCTTCTGAGGTATTAGTGAACTGCTATTTTGAGAAAAATGTTGTTGATTTTTTTTTTTTTTTTTTTATCGTGTTGATAAATGTCAGTGAAGTACGGGGACAAAATATTTTCCCATTTGGACTTTTGGTCCCAAATTATCTACTGGCACCAGCAGCATTAAACTTGTTTTTCGTATGTTTAAGATGGTCCTTACTTGCAATTTCTTGATCATATAGCCTTTTTGCATAAGGACATACTGACAGCAGCCTCTGCAGAATGTCATGCGAAATCGTGTAGAAAAGCGACACCTAGATGATTCCAGTGTGGTGAGTGCGTTCCAGACGTTGGCGACAGGATGGCGAGTGTTCTTTCTCGCATAATTCGTGGGGTGGGGGGGGGTGGAGTGTTGTTGCAACACGTTAGTATCAATAGGGTTTAAATGTGGGGGGTGGGGGGGTTGTTGCAAACACGTTAGTGTCAATAGGGTTTAAATGTGGGCTCTCTGAATAGCAGGGGGGGGGGGGGGGGGGGGGGGATAGGGGGGGGGGGGGGGGGGGGGGGACAGACGGAAAAACCCAGGAATTCTGTTGTTTCCACTCCTCAGCTGACCTGTAAAAATGGAGGGGCTGTTTTGGAGGTACCACCGTCCGATTGGTTACTGGCTGACAGCAAAAGGCAGGTACTCAGATGTACTTTTCAATGATTGTATTTCTTTTTCTTTTTTTTTCTGTCTCATCTTCGACGGTACATCCATGGCATTACCCGCACCGCTCGTCCCGGCCGCCTGTCCACAGGCACATTATTGCTTGTTCCTCCACAGCCCTGGCACTGGTAATCCACAGGAAGAATCGGTGTCAGTCGTTATTAGGCAGCCAACTAGGGAAACACTGCACTGCTGCCAAGTCACTTCGGTGGTGTTCAGTATTGACCATATTTTCATCCACATACGCGAGTAGACCGGCCGCATTGTAACAGATACATCCCCGCACCATTAGAATGTTTGGACCGAGATGGAGCATTCCCAGACTAAAAGCACCGACCTTTTTTCTTTGCTCTTTCTCCTCAGCTTCAGTTTCTCTCATTCAGCTTGATGTTTGATGATGGGAGATTTTTTTCTTCTTTTTTTTTTTTTCACATTCTGCTTGTTCACACAGCAGCCTCAGTTCACACAGCAGCCTCAGTTTCATCTCACTCTCCAGTATCTTTTTCACTGAAGGATCCCAAGCCCTTGAAGATTTCTCTTAATTGTCTCGTCACTCACTCCAAGATTGATTGAAACAAGACATTCCGACAAAATTTCAGAAACTGTCAACTTTTTAGTTCCACAACCGTAGAAAATAACGACGCACGCATCTCCTTGCGCACTTTCGGCTTACCACTTTGGGGCTTGTTGTCAACCGTTTTTCTCTCAGAATATCGATCGCTGGTGCACTTTTCCTTAATGTCGACCGATTGACACCTAGCAGTTTCGATACTTCTCACTCTCAGAACATGAGATCGATTTAAAGATTTTTTTGTTTTAGGTCCCCTGAGTAGGATGCTTGTGTTCTGACTCTGCTGATGCCGTCCCAGTTCTAAATGGACTAACAACGACTATTAGACGTGTGTGTGTGTGTGTGTGTGTGTGTGTGTGTGTGTGTGTGTGTGTGTGTGTGTGTGTGTGTGTGTGTGTGTGTGTGTGTGTGTGTGTGTGTGTGTGTGTGTGTGTGTGTGTGTGTGTTGGTGTTGGCATGCCTACGCAAATTGAGATTGATTACCTTAAATTTACCTTGCCCTCAATGTGCGGCCACAATGTAGTAGAAACAGTCGCTTCTAAAAGCATCGCCATTTTTCGGTTAAGACTTTTGCTCCTTTACCTGGACAACCAGAGACTGATCTGAAAATAAAGTGCGCTCTCTCTCTCTCTCTCTCTCTCTCTCTCTCTCTCTCTCTCTCTCTCTCTCTCTCTCTCTCTCTCTCTTCGCGTGCGCGCGCGCAAACATACAGATCCACACACACATAACAGAGTCTGTCTTTCTGTCTGTGTCTCTGTCTGTCTGTCTGTCTGTCTGTCTATTTCTTCTTTCTTTTTCTTTTTGTCAAAGGTTCTCATGCAAGCAATTGTTCCAATTTTTCATGTGTGTTTGTTTTTTATTTGCTTTATCTGTCTGTCTGTCTGTCTGTCTATTTCTTCTTCTTCTCTTTTTGTCAAAGGTTCTCATGCAAGCAATTGTTCCATTTTTTCATGTGTGCTTGTTTTATTTGCTTTTTACTATATATCGATTTTGTTTTTCTTGCCCAGAGGGCTGGATGTAAAAAAGCATTCATGCTTAGTCCACTGCCCTTTTAAAATAAAATTCGTTCGTTCTGTCTGTCTGTCTGTCTGTCTCTGTCTCTCTCTCTGTCTCTCTCCTTCTCTCTCTCTCTCTCTCGTCTCTGTCTCTCTCTCTGTCTCTCTCTCTCTCTCTCTCTCTCTCTCTCTCTCTCTCTCTCTCTCTCTCTCTCTCTCTCTCTCTCTCTGTAAACATGTTGAAAAGTGATATATCGTGTTCAGAGAAAGGGTAGATATTTAGGTGTTTGAGAACAGTAGACTTACCATGGAATCCGGATGCCAGTCGTCAACATCTATAAATACCTCGGAATTTATTTTTCAACACGGCTAAGTTTTTCTGCCGCTTGTAGAGATCTTTAGAGCAGTGCTTAACATGCTTGTTGTGTATTATGCAAAGATTATCTAGGTTAGGAAATAAATCTTTTAATGTATTCATCAAACTGTTTGATTCTCAAATCCAGCCTATTGTACACTATGGTGCCGAATGGTGGGGCTTAAAAAATGCTGCGCTTCACTGTGAACAATTCTGTTTATTTGCCCTGAAAAACATTTCTAGGTGTGTCTGCGCGCAGACACCAAACGGTTTGATTTATGGCGAAACAAGTAGGTATCCAATTTATTTAAATTGTGTTATAAGATGAATAATTTATTGGTTAAAGTTACTTGAAATGGAAGATGCAAGATTACATAAGAAAACCTATAGGGATGTTATTTGGCTTTGATATGAGGGGCAAGGTGAACTGGGTGACAAAAGTCATAATGAGATTATATGAATTAGGGGTGAGATATGCCAGTGTGGCGGAAACAAGACTGCATTTTTTAAAATGCTTCGTACCAGGCTTATCGATTGTAGATGGCAAGACTGGAATGCTCACATCCAAGACAGTAGTAAATTTGATTTATACAGACACTTCAGTCCACTACATCGTATCCCAATTTATTTATCTATTCAAATGGATTACCATTTAAAGTACATAATGACAAGATTTAGATTGGGATTGTCTGATATTAACGTTCATCGATATCGTTATCGTAAAGAGTGTACAAAGATTGAACTTGTTTGTCCTTAACGAAAGAGGCTCGTGAAAGCGAGGTTCATTTTGTGTCTTGCTGTCCTGCCTTGGAAACACTTGGAAACCAGTTTGTCCCATCAAAATGTCATAGACACCCTTCTGCATTTAGGCTTATCTTACGAGTCTCTTCTGCTCGCGAAGATGTTATAAGATAATTTGCCATCTATTTGTATAAGGCGTTCAAAACCCGCTCCATTTGCTGTGCGTGGTTGATAACTTTCTCCTTTCCTTTGTGTTGAATGTTCGATTTCTTGCATTCATAAGTGATATTGTTCTCCTTTTAGTTGCATTGGGTGTATGATTCTTATGTTCATGCATGGTATGTATATACCACCCCCTTCATAAAGGCCTATGGCCTTTTTTTATCCTCGTCAAACATTTCTTTTCTTTCTACGCTTCAGTGACTTAAAGTGCAGCAAAGCTGATATTGTGAACGGCCACAGCTGAGGATGGCGTTAACCAGATCAGTTTGTGAACGGCCACACAGCTGAGGATGGCATTAACCAGACAAGTTTTTTTTAACTTTTTTTTTTTTAATTTGCATTCAGTAACATGAAACACAAACATAAAAGGAAAAGCAAAAGGGCATTGTGCATCAAAAGTCGAGAAATAACTGTTTTTAACCGAGAGAGAGAGAGAGAGAGAGAGAGAGAGAGAGAGAGAGAGAGAGAGAGAGAGAGAGTGGTGGATAGATGCTATCAATGGCGTTTTCATTCAATGTTCTATCTAGAGAAACATCTTAAAAAGACCTCGAATACATTAACAATATAGATAACATTGGCACAAAAGACTGTTCAAATTCAACTTAGGACTGTGGCAAATCGCAATCGGATAAATCATACAAAAAGTAAAATACATTTAAGAACCCTCTATTAATGGTTTATGTATAATCCATTGTACACAAAAATCTGAATATTTAGAGATAAGTAAGGCATCGTGTTTTTTCAATTTTGTATCGCCACTTTAGTTTCTTGAAAAATACAGTTATTCGTGGATGGTTTCCCTTCACTTTGCATAAATAATATATATAAAACTTTGCAAAGAGTACAATGAAGTAAAGGCCACTGTCCACATTAACGTTTTTATCAAATCCTGAAAGCACCAGCGATTCTGTCAGTCTTTAGTTCTCTGCATTGGCACATTTTTTCTCTAATCAAATCTGTTAAGTACATTTGAAAAGAATTTGACATAATTGCATTTCCAAAACACATGGTCAATGGTATCTTTATTTGTACCACAAAAACTGCATTTGTCATTGTTACGAACCCAATTTCTTTTGAAATAACATTTGTACCTAAACATCTGTGCAATAACATCAGCTGAAACACATTTTAGTTTAACATCGTTATTTTGCTGGTGTATAGAAAGCATGATTTCCAGTCATGATGTACCATCAGTTTCAAATCCCATTTGTTGCAGCATTTTGGTCGAACATTATTTTCAGTAAGTATGTTCTAATAAAGCTTTGAACCTTTGTGAACAGCAAATACCTTCTTCAAAAAGCAAGTTGTATCGGTATGTTTATTGTTCGTTACAAAAATGATACATTGTTTAATGTTGTCGATTATTGCAGATTTATATCCATCAAAGGTGACAAAATCGACATTGATATTATATTTCTCTTTTAAACGCATATAAGAAAGAAACTGACCTTTATCATCAAAAAGTCCGCAAGACAATGTACATTCTTGTTACCAAGTTTTCTAATGATATGAGTTTCCAACTTGGATTCTATTATTATAGGAAATCGGTTCGGCTAAAAATTTCTGCGGAATTTCTTGGTTTGCATTTTTAGTAAAATATTTTATGGGGCTTCAGTGACGTCTGACCAAAATTGGTTATATTTCGTAAAACTGGAAACAAATTCTGGACCATATTTATTAATGAGCGGCCATTGAGGAAAATTAACTAGTAGAATATGTTTTCACATGTGGGTTGTTTTTTCAGTTTTACGAAACCACAACAGTTTTAAAGAAGTAGCAAATGTTTTTTTAATTCAGGGATACCGATGCCTCCAAGTTTTACACTATTATGCGCCGTTTTTTTCCGGTTAATTTTGTCTGGTTTCTTACCCCAGACAAATTCATAACACATCTTTTGTAGTGCTCGAAAAAAATGCATCAGGTGCATTTGGTAGAAGTAACCCAAGATGTATCAGTTTTGAAAGTATGACAGATTTTAAAATTGTTTTTTCTACCAAGAGGTGTCAGCTGGACGTTTTAACCCATACTTTGAACAGACGTTTTATATCTGCCAATTTGCCCAGATAATTTATGTTTACACAGTCTTTTAACTCATTAGTAAACCGTATTCCTAATACACGACAATTTAGTGGGTTCCAGTCCATTCCTAAATGATTCATATATCTAACCTCAGAATTCTTCTTACTTCCTAACCAGATTGCACTTGTGTTGCTAGAATTTATGTGAAGACCTGAAACAGATCCAAACGTAAACAGAACATATACCCGAATTTCAAAAGATTGTCTATCACCTGCCAGCAAAAATTCTGTGTCATCCGCCTATTGTGAAAGTTTATGTTCAACATCATTCATCATTATTCCTGGATATCTGTGTTTTCTCCTATCATTATAGCTAATATTTCTACACAGAGTATGAATATATATGGGAATATGGGATCTCCTTGTCTACAACCTCTTTTAATTTCAAACCAGTTTGAAACCTGATCGTTTACAACAGCACATCCGTCACTGTCCGGTGCAGACGAGGACGGCAGAGAAAGAGCTGGTCCGAAAATGTAAAGGACTGGACCAAAATGGCCATGCCAGATCTCCTCACGACAGCTACCAACAGAAGATCCTGGAGAGAAACGGCGGCTGCCTCATCACGTTCCCCCAACGACCCTAGCGGTCAGGGGAATGACTGACTGACTGATCCGTCTCTCCCTCTCTCTCTCTCTCTCTCTCTCTCTCTCTCTCTCTCTCTCTATATATATATATATATATATATATATATAATATATGTGTGAAGCACACAAAACTCTGAGGCCGGCTGTCAAAACCTTGTGTGTTTATTCCTTACCTTTGGATTGCAATACAAAAGAACGTGAAGGAGCCTGGCTGGCTTCGCGCCAGAAAAACCCCGACTCTGCGTTGTCTGTCTGTCAGCTTGCGCACAGTCTGACTGGCGTGGTGGTGCCGTTGTGTCTCTTGCCTTGTCATTTAGCTGCCGTTCGCTCTTGAAAGGTCAGCTGGAATGTCGTTAAATAACAACAACAATAATAATAATGATAATAATGATAAAAGGAATGTGGAGAGAAAGAAAACATTAGTGGTGAATGGGAGCAGTTTTTTCCTCCTCGTTCGCTCAGACTTCAGACTTGAATGTGCACAGATTTGTTTGTTGCTATTTATCCCCCCCATGCCCGTTCCCCCCCCCCCCCTCCCCCCACCCCCCCCCACCCCCCCCCCCCCCCCCCCCCCCAAAGATATCGGATTTGACCCTTTCAGTTGAGGGAGAAAATGTTTGAAGGGCACTCGGGAGGGTGCAGACCTCGGCCAAGTTCAAACGAATCCTGGTAAGGTCAGATCACGAATGAGAACATGTATATCTATTTTTTTAAACTGCCAAGGGAAGTTATTGTTGGAGTTAATCCCCATATACTTTATTCTTTAAGATAAAGCATAGACAACAACAGCAACAACAACAACAACACACATATCAAATATTGTATAACTAGAAAGTTTTACATTCTATGCAGACATCTTACTTCATAGCTTGTAGCCAATTCTTGAAAAGTAACTACACAGTATGGCTCTGAAGTGAAAAGTTTATGATAATCTTCTCAATTAAGAGAACAGAATCCGGTTGTCTTGTTCTCTGACTTTGAAAGTGGCAGTTGGTACGGAGTAAAGTAGTTTACTTCTCTTGTACATATGAATCTCGCTGAACGATTCTGTACCCGTAGTTTTATCTCGATTTCGTTT
>JADBJO010001298.1:157500-160000 GCA_016801955.1 Conus betulinus
CCCCTCCTAATAGCTCTAGCGACTCGTTGAAGTGTTCGTGATAGTCATGGTCGTGTATTAGATTTAATCGTGGCATCAGTAGTAGTGGTAAAAAGAGAAATGGTCCATAAAGTCCATGTCATTGACACAGTTATCGCGTTTATTGGTTTCTGTTATTTTCATTTTCTGAAGAAAATATTTGTAGGATAGATATTGTGATTTATTTTCCACTGTCACCCGTATAGTCTGGTTTCCTTTGTGGATTCTTTTGGAATCAGCCATACGTTTTTGTCTAATTGAGCACCAAGCCTTCCGCGCCAGAAGTAATTAACATTAGGTAATGTTTGAGTAGTATTTATCTTTCCAGTATTTTATGTATCTCTTTTTATTTTGCATTAAAGAGACTTGCTTCGCAAGAAATTGACTCCTAAGTACGTAGAGAGATCCTGTTTGTTCGTATCCATTCTAGCCGTGGTGTTGGAATGGTGTTGCACAGGATGTATATATATTCAAATAATGTGTGTACTTTTATATCCTAACAATGTTTGCGCCTCTTCTAATCGCAGCAGTCTACATCCAAGGACATGAATAAGATTTCCTATATATTCTATGCACCTTTCTTTCCACTTCTGGAAGTACAGTACCTTTCTTTTATACTTGATTAAATCATTGTAGGATAATAAGTGATCACACATATCGGATGGTTTTACTTCATCGATTTTTATTTCTCTCTTAATCACCGCTTCCCAGAATTCATTTTGCAAATGGTCTCTGTGTTGAACATGTTTTGATCTAGAGTTAATCATGAATATTCTGTCATTGTTTAGTATTTTATTCAAGTGCCGTTTCGGTATGATGCTCCAGCTCTGGTATACCGAGGAGAACAGATTTCCAGCCCATTGCGAACAGAAACACTTTTGGAGAAGATACGATACCTTACGGGGAAAAGTGTCAAAAGGAAGAGATGGGCTGGTATCCGTCCATAGTGTTTTGGACGCCTGTGAAAGCGTGTGGTGGATATGCTGTGGGTTGGAGCGATCGATTAGAGACATGTGTTGGATATTTTCAGCCATGACTGATTCCCTGATTCCCCTCCCAGAGTTCAGAGTGATGTGGACTGGGACGGGATCTATAGAGCTGAGTTCTGAGGCTGTTGTTCAGTTTGCTGACCAAGATTGCTTGTGTCTGTATTTATTGGGTCTGGCTGACGTAGGATATATTTTAAAAGGAAGCGTAGAAAGCCACCAGCGTCATCTTTATCATCCTAATCTGTATTGATCTTTAGAAAAAGTCTGAAATTCTGTGACCAGTCCCGCTCGGCTTTTGAGGCGATTTCAAGTTTCCCATTTCTTTCCCACATCATGCCTGTGTACGTGTGTGTGTATGTGTGTGTGTCCTTAAAAGAAAGTTTACGTTTGCAGCAAGTTTATGGGGACTGTGGTTAGATCTATGTGGCTGCGACCTTCAGAGAGGGACGCTTACTCGCAATGGCACCGCGTGTTATTTGTTAGCAACTATTGTAGTCAACAGGACCTTAGTTGGTGGTGTCCCGCCGGTGCTGGATCAGAACAGGCACAAAGGAACGCCACTGAAGTGACTCAACAACGGTGGCGCGTTTCCTCTGATGGGTTGCCTTAAAACGACGTGATACGGATTGGTCACAGTGAACTGACTGCTGTTGTTACGGCTGTGGCAGGACGGATCTAGGTGTGAGTGTATATGGGAAAGCCTAAATCAGAGGCATATGAATAATACCGCTGAAAACGGGAGAGAAGGTGAGGAAGCTGAATAGCACACACACACACACACACACACACACACACACACACACACACACTCTCTCTCTCTCTCTCTCTCTCTCTCTCTCTCTCTCTCAAACACACACACACACACACACACACACACACACACACACACACACACACACACACAAAACAGCCTTAAAAAAAAGGCAAGATTACAACATTGGTCCTATGTTGTTTGTCAGATCTGTGTGCTACAGGGGTTTCTTCATGCATTTCTGTTTACAGCCCAACCAACCAACCGCTGAGATCTTCAGACTAAGTCATGTGCAATATCCATAAGCACTACTAAAGATGATATGGCAGACAAGGAGGGGCGATCAGCCAGGGTAATGGTGTGTGTGGATTTGGGGGGGGGGGGGGGGGGGGGTAGATGGGGGAGGATGAGGGATTCCAATTCCCAACGTCTGACTATGTTCCTTTACTCAGTAAACCAGGTCCCCCTTAGGGGATGATCCAATGGTCTGAAGCTGTCTTTTACAGTGAGGGTTGAGGAGGAAGAAGAGGAAAGAATCAGGAGAGAAGGGGGAAAGGGCTTGAGTTTGTGACTGAGGTGATGCTTGTTGACGACAGTGGTGATGTCAGTTGATGGCGTTTAATTGATTGTGTTGATGATGGTGATGACGGTGGTAGTTATGGTGGTGTGTCTGGGGACAGTGGATGCCTGTTGTCCGTCGCGCTCCCTAAAATACGGGTGATGGGTTGGGGGCGATCAATAT
>JADBJO010001298.1:165000-172500 GCA_016801955.1 Conus betulinus
GAACTCTGACTGACATGAGTTGAGCCTTCACTTCGTAATAGGCATTCTGGCAGTCTTAAGTCTGCACCCATAGCATCTGATCCTTCAGCAGAACATGCAGTGGTGCCACTTCTGCAGACAGATTTGGCAGGAACCTGGCATTGTACTGCACCATGCCGAGAAAGGAACATAGCTCCTTGATGTTGGTTGGTGTATGCACATCTGAGATTGCCTTGACTTTATCTGCCAGTGGCTGTAGCCCTTCTGCTGAGATGGCATGTCCAAGGTGTTGTACCCTGTCTTTGAGGAACTCGCACTTGTCTCTGCAGTCTCAGTCCATGTTCCTTTAATATTTCCAACACTTGCTCAAGTCTGATCAAATGTTCTCCTTCAGTTAATCCAGTCACCTCAATGTCATCTTGGTACACCACTACTCACTCAAAGGCCTGTAGCATTTGTTCCATGTTCTGCTGAAGTATGGCACGTGCTGAAGAAATTCCAAATGGAAGACGACAATGTCGATACAGTCCTTGTGAGTGTTGATGGTCAACCGAGGTTCAGACTGTTCTACTTCCATCTGGTGATAGGCCTGCTTGAATTTTAATTTGGAAAAGAATTTTCCACCAGCCAATTCAGCAAAATGATCATTGGGCTTGGGAAGTGCATACTGATCAACATCCAACATGGGATTAATAGTTGCCTTGTAGTCTCCACTGATTCTAACCTTGCCATTGTTCTTGGGGACTACAACTGTTGGAGATGCCCATGCACTGTGCCTGACTTTCTTTATAACACTTTCTTTCTCCAATCTGTCCAGTTCCTCTTCCACCTTGGCGCGAATTCCATATGGAGCAGGTCTTGCTTTTGCAGAACTTTGGTTTGTTCTGCCCTTCTTTCAGTTGGAGTGTGGCCTTGATCTTCGTCATAGTGCCTAACTCCTGTTTGAAGACATCTTCATGCAAGTTCATAACTGCATCCAGTGTCAGTGGTGACAGCCTGTTGACTTGACAAATGACGTGCCAGTCCATTCTTACTGCTGACAACCAGTCCCTACCCAGAATTACTGGTTGGCCAGTGACATTTGTTACCAAGAGTTCCAGGTCTGCTTTTTGTTAGTTATGTTCAACTACAACATCTATAGCACCCTGCAAAGGTACTGTGCACCTGAATATGTAGAAAACTTTATGGGTGTTCTCTTGAGTGGCTTCTGGTTGAATTTTTCACAGAAGGTGTCTTTCCTTATGATGCTTTTGGCTGATCCTGTATCTGTCTCGAAGGTTAGACTATCATTGTCTATTTTGATGGTGACAGTCCATGAGGTCTTCCCATTCTGAGAGGGATGAAACATTCCAGTTGACTATCTTCTTGTTCTTCATCCTCCGCTCTGTTAGTAACATGCTCGTGTTCCAGGAAATGATTTTGATTTTGGGGGAGAGCTTCTGCGCATGTTGAGCAAATGGCCATTCTTAAGGCAAGCATGGCACTCATTTGTCTTGAATTTGCATGTAGACGTATCATATTGCTGTCCACATCTGTAACGTTTTCTAGCGCCTGTGGTTGTGCCCCAACGCATTCTGCCTGCTGTCAAGTACGCGAGGTGCTTCCACTGTCCCGCACTGCCAGTCTGCCGTTTCAGCGGCAGGTGTGTTGTACGGTTGCCTAAACTTAGGCCTACACTGCGCATTCCACTGCTCAGAAAGTCGCGCGAAATAGTTTCGCGTGTGTCGGCGACTTCAACTGCTTTGATGAATGATAATGTTCTTTCACTACTAAGTTTTCTCTGAAGTGTCCGAGTCTTGCAGTCCTCTTACAAACATGTCTCTGAGGGCTTCGTTTAGAAAGCTCCCAAACTCACACTGCGAGGCTGATCTTTTTGTCATCATCAGAGTTTTGCTTTTTGGGGGGGGGGGGGGGGGGGGGTGATGCTAGCAATGATGTAAACAGTTTGTAGGTTTTCTGTTCAGCTACACTAATGAATGTGTTAACCTTGCCGCTTCACATAGGCCTACATTGTTCGCTCAAAAAACAAAAAAAAAAAAAAAAAAAAAATCCAAACGTTCAAAGTATGATACTATATCATACGACATGACGTCAGATTCCTCTACTTTCCCAAGCTAGGCTAAGACATGTTGCCCAATGTAGAAATAAAGTTAAAATGACGTTAACGCAAACACAGTCAACGCAGTCTCTGGACTCGCAAAGAGCAGAAAGAAAGACGATGGTTTGACCTGACCTGATTGTTGCGAAGTCCCAGTCCAAGATTTCGCGATAAAAAGAAAGAAGAAGAAAAAATCCTGAATAAGTACAGTTCACACACCAAAAGTCACACACCAGGAACAGTTTTTTCCCGTAGCGGAAGTATCAGTAGAGCTCATATTCACTTCAAGAACTGATTTCTTGTAAGCGTCTCTGGATATAGTTTCGTCCTGGTGTACTTTTTTCCCCCGTGTTGTCAGAGGGGGAGATTGGTCCTATCATTGCAACACAAGAACTATTTACGCATCCTGGTCGCCAGTTCTGTCATGTTTGTGGGTGACTAACATTACTGTACATAGCTGACATACAACGCAAACTCCTGGAATACAGCTGGACACATTCTCAGGGTTTATTTTACAATGAACCAACCGAGGACGGGGAAGATTTCTCTGTCAGCACTGGCCTCAAGCCCGGGTCTTTGTCTCTCGTAGGCGGAACCTACCGCTTTTCTTGGGGGATCTTATAGGCCTAGGCCTACCCTGACATCATCGATTACATCTTAGGATAGACATAGGACATATTGCCACGATTAATAACCTGATTGATTCACAAGAATCAAAACTATATATGATTGATACACAATGATGATATCACAAGAATCAAAACGAGTAAGGATCAAAGCGTGTTCCCTTTTGATCAATCGCCTCGTTGCCCACCCCAGTCCCCCTTCCCCGTCTCCCACCATCCCGCTCTCGCCTTTTGTCCTTCTCATTGGTCCCTTCTTCCCTTCTCTGTTGCGCGCGCGCGCGCACACGCACACACACAAACACGCACACACACACACACACACACACCGAATTTAATCTTGAAATACATATTTGCAAGAAATAGATGGATTTATTGTTGAGAATACGACAAGAAGAATTGTTGTGTGACTGGAAGAAGTTTATTGGGTGTCTGGAGACTTGAAAGTATGAACCTATCTCTCCTCCCCACTCCTTTCACCCCCTTTTGCCTTGTTTACTCTCTTCCATTCCATTCAACGAATAAGCACCCCCCCTCCCCCCCCCCCCCCCCCCCCCCCCCCCCCCCCCCCCCCCCCCCCCCCCCAAAAGATACTCAAAGCAATGCCATCCAAGTCATCAGGCGTCAGAGTGATCCTTGAGGCATAATTCACGCCTCATTGTTGAGAAAGAGTATGGTTAAAATGTAGGTGTCTATAAACTCAACACACAGTAGTGTATAACAGCTCGTTTTGTGTGCATTCCCATTGGGGAGTTATTCCCTATTTTTGGATGTCCCTAAACTGCTGCCGGTAGGTGACCCAAATGAAAACTAAATGCGCGCGCGCACGAGAGAGAGAGAGAGAGAGAGAGAGAGAGAGAGAGAGAGAGATGCGGTGGGGGTACTTAGTTCCAATGCCAGTTAACCATCAGCTGGGATTCGTGACCTTCTCATACCCCGTTCGGATGTCGACATCTTGAGTTGCTTCATTTGGCACAGTCTGGCATGCATTCTAACCCACCTAACTATGTGCCTTAACGAAATGTGTCTTTAGGGCTTCGTGAGACTAACAACCAGGTAAAAGATCGTTGAAAGCTGTACATGTGAACATGGGATGTTTACAGTTACTGCCGTGGATCATTAGGTGAGGTGATCGTGCATGGATCGTTTTGTCGTGCGGTTTACTTCTGGTCATTCACTGGAGCCAGCTGGAGAGTGAGACCGGGGACTTTGGTGTCTGGTTGATTCTTGCCGACGGCCTGTGGTATATCCATTACCTCGTCACGTCAGTGCAGACGCCCGTAGTAGTCTAAATCCCTGTCTTGCGCAAAACACTTACGTCGAAAACTTCATGGGATAACTAGATCTAGAGGTAGTTCTAATTGTCAGGACAAAATGAAAATGCAGCCAGAGTTAAAGTCTCCATGTGTCTTTACAGAGCCCAGTTTTCCGATAGCCGTCTTGGCTTGCTAGATTGCTTTCTGAATAAATAAACGCGAAGCCCTGTGCTGAAGTCAGAGAGAGAGAGAGAGAGAGAGAGAGAGGAGGGGGGGGGGGGGGAGGGGGGGTCAGGGAACACCGGGTGGAAGGTTAGCTGGGTGGAGAGTACGGTGTGAGGGAAAACGCGAGGGGAATGTAGAGGGAAGGGAGGGAGTAGGGGGTCGCCGACGTAGTCCTCGTCACCGCAGCAGGATAAGGGGCAGTGGTGGGAAGCCTCGTGCGCGCTGCCGACGCCCCTTCTTTGCCTGCATGTTCTTTCCTCCCGGCTGCAGGGTGGCGTGGGAAAGCCCCGACGTCGGCGGAAAACTCCGCGCCGTCCTTCTTGCATTGTGGATCGATGAGGAGTGAAACTTCCATCTCTCACAACTGTCTGGCCTGTTCGCCAGGCGTGTCGAGGCCTGTGTGTTATGTACAGTGAGAAGTGATGAGATGACAGTGTGAAACGGGTGTCAGAAGAGGTAAGACGAATAGCCGACACTGGTCATGTGGAAAGTGGCACTGAATGAGACCATAATCATTGACCTTGCGAGAAATAGCTGGGGTGATTTTGAGCATTTGAGAAATGGTGAGACAGAATGTTGCGGTGTGAGAAATGAGACGACCTTTGCCGTGTGAAAAGTGTTACCATTCGAGAAATGGGTTCGACAGAATTAACTGTGTGCTGATTATCCTGTTTGAAATGGGTGAGATGAAATTGACCATTTGAGAAGAGGAACGTGTGAGAAATGCGCGAGGTGAGATATTAACCAAGTGAGAAGAAGCCTTACCATGTGAGAGAAAACGGATGAGACGATATTGACAGAATGAAAAATGGCACATATTAAATCAATGAGTGTGACGACTTTAACTGTTAATGAGAAATGGTACCGTGCGGGAAATGGGTGAGATGATATTGATAGTGTGAAAAGTGTTGAGATTAAGTAAGGGCGAGCTGTAATGACAATGATAGTGTTTTTGTGTGAAAAATGGTGAGACGATACTGACTGTGTGGTAAGTGGTGTCGTGCTAGAATAGGAGGAGAGGATGTTGACGAGTAAGAACTGATGGTAAAGCAACATTAGTGGTAAAGCAGTATTGATTGTGTGAGAAATGGTAAAGCGATAGTGAATATCTGCGAAGTGTACCATATGAAAAATACATAGGACGATGTTGACCGAATGGGAGCTGGTACTGTTTTAAGTGGTAAGATGAGAGTGACCTTGTGAGAAATGCCTGTATGATGTTACTGGTGTGAGAAGTAGGGACAGGACATGTATAATGCTTGAGGAGTTTAGGTGGACATGAAAAGCGGTGATCAATGAACATTACTGCATTAAAAATGAAAAAAAAAAAAAGGGGGACACCCTTATCTCCTTTCCCCTGCATCCCCCTCCCCCCGTTAAAAAACAAACAAACAAACAAACAAACAACCGAAATATAAAACTCTGAAGTAGACCTAGCTTTCCGCTAATATAGATCTGTCAGTATACATCCTGTTTGACGCTTATTCCTCCGCTCTTAAGTGCACGAGTAATTGGTTGTGACAACGAGAGTTTGTCGTTGAGCTGTTTATTCATGCAAGGATATTTGGAGAGAGAGAGAGAGAGAGAGAGAGAGAGAGAGAGAGAGAGAGAGAGAGAGAGTTTCATTATTAGAAGTATTAAAAAGGACGAGGTGACATTGAACGTGTGGGACATTGAACATGTGGGAAATGACACCGACTTTAAACTTGCGAGGAATAATGTGGTAACTTTTAAGGTGCAAGAAGTATCTGACAACTTAAAACACGTTGTAAAATACGGGATTACTTTTGACGAGAGGGGCAAATAACGAGATGACTTTGGAACGTGTGATAACTGCTGAGATAGCTATTAACTTGTGACGACACGACTGTGTGAAAAGCGATGAGACGACTTTGGAATATACGGTGAATGGTTAGACACATTTGAACGAGTGGCAAGTGACAAGATGATATAAGTATGTGTAAGAAGTGATGACATTGGATGTGTATCAAACAACCATACTGAACGGTTGAAGCAGTGACGAGATGACAGAGGATATGAAAAGTGAAGAAACCACACAGAGCACGTGAGAAGCTCGGTGAGATGACGTGAAACGGTTTGGAAGAGACAAGCATTGGCATGTATTGCAAGTGACGAGACAACTCGAAACATGTGAGAAGTGACGAGCGGTCCGTAGTATAAAGTGATGAGACACCATGGATTCTGTTTAAAAAAAAAAAAAAAAAAAAAAAAAAGTGAAGGACAACCCAAAACAGGGATGACGCGACAAGATACCCAGAAGCACGTGACAAGTGACGAGATCACCTGAAACGCGTGAAATGTGACCAGGTGACCTGAAGCATGTAAGAAGTGACCAGACAAACCGTAAACATGAGAAGTGACGGGACAACCCCCAAAGCAACCGAAAATGACGTGACAGCCTGAAATATGCAAGAAGTGACAAGACCGTTTGAAACATGTGAGAAAGGAAGAGACAGTGTGATCCATGTGAGAAAGGAAAAGACGATCTGAAACACGCGAGAAAGGAAGAGTACAATCTGAAACATGTGAGAAGTGACGAAACAGACTGAACACGTGAGAATTGATAACAGACTAAGTATAAAAATTGGTGTGGTGTTTATTAACGTTTGAAAAGTGCTGCTGTGTGTGTGTGTGTGTGTGTGTGTGTGTGTGTGTGTGTGAGGGAGAGAAACCTAGACTTGAAAGAGTGAACGTGTACGGAAAAAGTGATGGGGAAAGATCAGGTGCTGTTAAGGTAAATAACGGATGGGAACATTGGTTGCCTTTTCCCTTTTAGTGGAGATGGGGTGGTTAGAGGGTTGGGGGTGCGTTCAAGAGACTTCACTGCCTGCGAGGACAATTGTTGGGGACTGAGGGACAGACTGTGACTGTTGATCATTTTTGCGGCGGCAGCCAGCCACGTTGTTCTACTTGTCAGTTTCGCAGACAAGCATTGAAACCGCTCCCGAACGCGGACAGAAAACATTATTCTGGGCTGGTTCTGAAGATTGGGGCGGGAAGTTATTAAGTGTTTGAAAGGGTCCTGGGCGTGTGGTGTGTGGGGGGGGGGGTGTGGGGGTGGGGTGACTGGGGGGGGGGATAGAAAGGGGGGGGTGGGTGGGGGGATGGGGGGGTGGGGGGGTTTGTGGGGGGGTGGGGGGGGGGGGGGGGGGGGGGGGGGGGGGGGGGGGGGTCTATGATGGGGGGGGGGGGGGTGGGGGGGGTGGGACTGGGAGGGTTGGGGGGGGGGGGGGGGACAAGCACTTGACGGGGTGGGGGGGGGGGGCTCAGAATGATTCAGGGGGGCTGGGGGGGGGGG
>JADBJO010001298.1:177500-180000 GCA_016801955.1 Conus betulinus
CTTGAAAGCTCGAGAGAAAATAGTTCAGGGATGGATTTCGCAAAGTGACAAATCGGGAAAGTTTTGCGCGTTGGTGGTTATTTGTTTCCCATTCGCCAGCGAATAGGAAAGTTTTGTTGGGAGAGAGAGAGAGAGAGAGAGAGAGAGAGAGAGAGAGAGACGGGTGGGCTTCCCATCCGGTTCATGCCAGACTGCTTTCAGTGCCCTAGAACGAAAGGGAGTTGTATTGTCAGAGCCGAGTGTGGGTAAGAAAACATGCCGCCAGTCTGGTACTAAGTTCTGGCGCTCACGGCGGTGCCTGAGAGTGTTTGTTATAGGCATTCATCGGCACAGTGCCGACAGCAAGGAAAACCGTCAATAAGCAGTAAGGACTTCTTCACTCGTGGAAATTTCTACTCACCGCTTTTTCGTGTATGTGTGTATGGGTGTGTTTGGTGTTTATTTATTTATCTTTTTTTTTATTTATTCATTCAATTTTTATTCCATGTAGAAGTCAGGAGTTTTTGTCACCCAAGAGTTTTTTGTCATCCAGAAGAAACTTCAACGGGCGTGGTGTTTCATGATTGTTTGACTTCCCAAGGGTCTTTCCCGCCTGGACCTGTGTGCAGGTTTACACAGGGCATGCGAGTACATCTGTGTGGGCGTGCGTACCACACACACACGCACACGCACACGCATACGAACAAACACATACACACATTCTCGTCGTCATTCTCACGCGCGTGCGTGTGTGGAGAGGAGGGAGGGGGGCGCGATGTGTTGAACAGTCATCGATTGATGCAGCTGTGTCAACAGTTGCTTTGCGGCAGGTTTCAGTTTAGTATATCCATCAGCCATTTGCGTGGATATGTAGGTGAAAGTGGAAAGTTTGCCTGGGCTAATTTGGTGTGGCAGGTGTATGAGAGTGTAGGGGTATATCAACGTGTATGTACTTTGTCCGTGCACATGTAGGCCAGTATGCCCGCTTGCATGAAACTGAAAACTCTCTCTCTCTCTCTCTCTCTCTCTCTCTCTCTCTCTCTCTCTCTCTCTCTCTCTCTCTGCGCGCGCGCGCGCGAGTAGCAACGTACAATATTTTTAAAGCATGGATAATACAAAGTGGTCTGTGGTGAATTCAGTGACGATGATATGCTAATTCACATGTTATTAACATGTCGATGTTTCGATAACATTAAAGGTCGATGTGGTATTGTCCTCGTTTTTAAAGCCCCCACCCCCCCACCACTCCACCCCCATTTGTTTTTAACCAAGACGTGTAGAACACAGAAACGTCACAGACGGATGCAGCTCGTGAACACAGTTAGTGTAATTGAATTTCGCAGCGTGTCAGTACCACCTGTTTGCCGACTGGCAGGCCGTGCAGGCTGGCAGCCTGTCATCGTGGATCGTTTTTGTTTGCCTTTTCCCTTGTTAAAAGCAGAGTGTGAAAGTTCGAGTGTCGGTTGCAGACGAAACATTGCTGCTAGAGGAGAGAACGGTGGTTGGTTTGTTTTATCCTGCCTCCTGGCTTGTCGTCCACAATGACTTGAGTGTCCTGTTGGCCGGGATTGTGGAAGACTGCTTGTGTCAAGGTTCAGCTGTTTGTTTTGGTTTGAACTAAAGGTGGACAGATTGGATCCAAGGTATTGGTCGATTCGGTTATGCCCAGTTGGGTCTACTAGACTTGGGTTGACTGTCGCCTGTAGGAAGCAAAAGGAGGAATTTCGTTACATGTAATTGAGATACCCGCCTTAACACGTCTCCTCTCTCTCTCTCTCTCTCCCTCCTCCTCTCTCTCTCTCTCTCTCTCTCTCTCTCTCTCTCTCTCTCTCTCTCTCTCTCTCTCTCTCTCTCTCTCTCTCCTCTCTCCTCTCTCTCTCTCTCTCTCTCTCTCTCTCATGAAATGTCTGCAGTTCATTTGATCATGAAAATGTATGCAGTTCATTTGATCTGATGGTTGATGGTAAATGGCGTTTTTAGATCGTTGTATTAGTTTTAGACGTGAGAGTTGATCACGGGTTTGTGTCTTAACGATAGTTTACTTTGCACTGGTTCCGTTTGCAACATGCTTGCAGCCCTTACGTGGCCTCGCAGGTCGCCCGGGTACAAACGACGAGCCTTTAAAAGTGACCAAACTACAGTTCGGCGGCTAGGCGTATTTTTTTTGGAGAGAGAGTGAGAGAGAGAGAGAAAAAGAGAGAGAGAGAGAGAGAGAGTGTGTGAGAGAGAGAGAGAGAGAGAGAGAGAGAGAGAGAGAGAGAGAGAGAGAGAGAGAGAGAGAGAGAGAGGTGTTAGGCGGGGAGGGGTTAGGGAGGGGTCATATGCATTGACCTTGCCGCCTCGGATGACAGGGAGGTCGCCGCGGCCGATCAACCAGTCCCCTGTGATCAGCTAATGAATGGTAAGTCAATATGGTCGAGAACACACGCGGTGCTCAAAGAGCGTGTCTGTTCGGACCTAGGAGAGCTACTGCATGCAAGGGAGGGTTAGTTCCGGAGCGACATGACTAGCGAAAACACCC
>JADBJO010001298.1:182500-190000 GCA_016801955.1 Conus betulinus
CAGTCTCTCTGCTGAAGAACTGGGTGCCAGAGTCTCTACCTTCGTGTGTCTCTCTGTCCTTTCCTCAGATCCAGTGTTTAGTCGATCAGTATCAGTCCATAGCCTTGGTCCTTCTGCTGCTCCACTGAATTGTTTGTTGTCTAATCTCTCTCTCTCTCTCTGCCGCTGCACGTCTGTCTGTGTCTGTTCGTTTTCCTCCGACCCGGCGTTTACTCAGAATCCTTGGTCCGTCCTCTGTACTGATTGATTTGATGTCTGGTTTCTCTGCCTGCGTTTTGCCTGTCCGTTCCTCCCCTCGCATTCCACACTTTCCTCACTCTGCGTTCTTGGTTCATCCATTCGGCTGAATGATTTAATATCCGATTTTTCTGCTTCTGTTTGTCTGGCTGCCCAGAAACCTGACCACCTTCATCTCGCGTCTTTTCTCTGTCTGTATTCTTAGTCCATCGTCTCCTTGAATCTGTTTTCCGGCTGCCGCGACCTCCCGCTCACCTTCTACAGGGTCCTTTACTCAGTCAGTATTCTTGGTCTGCGCTCGTTCAGAATGATTTGCTGTTGATTTCTGTTTCCCTGTATGTCTGACTGCCTCGCCATCCCACCCAGCCTCCATTGGGCCCCTTACTCAGGCTGTCTCAGAATGATTCGCTGTCAGATTTCTCTGCTTGCATCCCCCCACCTTCCCTTCTGTTAGACCCAGTGTTTACTCCGTACCCTTTGTACTTTTTTTGTTCTCTCCCCAGAGCGATTTGCAGTCTAAGTTCTTTACCGCTGTCTTTCTGTCTGTCTTTCTGTCGCCTGCACTTTGACTCGGCGTTTTTTTTTCCCCCCTCAGTTTGTGCCCTTGGCCTATACATTCGGCTGAATGATTTGCTGGAGCGTGCAATGTCTGTGTTTCTGTTTCCTTGTCTGTCTGCCATCACCCCCGTCAGTTATCTCCTCTCTCTCTGTGTTTCAGTCTCCTTTCTCTGTCTCTCTCTGTCTGTCTATGTCTGTCTGTTTGTCTGCCTGCCCCCCCCTCTCTCTCTCTCTCTCGCTCTCACTCTCACCCCCCCCCCCCCCCCCCCCCCCCCCTTTTTTTTTTTTTTCTTTTTCGCTCACGTGTGCTTGTATTTCAGTGTCCTTGTCTTTCTGTCAATTTTGTCTATGGCTGTCTGTTTCAAACATCGATTGCAACGGTATGCCAGGAATGAACAATGCCATACGCATAGTTTCATTAACTTGAAGATGTACTAAACTGTGTGTCTGAAATTTCAGGATCTTGTGTATCATAAGAGTCAAAAATATGAAATAAAATATGAATATTCTGTCAATAAGAATGCTTTTTCAGTATGCACACTTCTGAGATGTTCAGTTAGTTCCGTGTGAAGGATTGATTTTCCCTGTGTTCTCTAAAAGGGTATCCAGTTACGATATTCCATCTTCAGAATTATTACCAATTTTTTCTTCTTTTTTGTTATTCACTTCCCTTGAAGTCATTTACAAGTATTCCACTTAATTTCTTTTCCTTGTGTTTCTCTCCGAGTTGTTCAGTAGCAAGTTTTTTTTTTTTTTTCGTTTTTTTTTTTTTTTTTTTTTTTTTCTTTTTTTTTTTTTTTTTTTTTAGAGAATCGATTTTCTTTTTTGTTCGCTGTTTTCTTTGTGTCCATTTTTGAATGATTCAGTTATTCCATTCAAAGAATTTATTTTGTGTATTTTCCTTTCCACTGGTCCGAGTGAAGGAGTGGTTTAAAAAAAAAAAAAAAAAAAAAAAAAAAAAAAAAAAAAAAAAACTTCTGAGGTACGCGGTCAAAAGTATTCCATTTGCAGAACTGATTTCCCGGGTGCTAGCATCTGATGTAATCAGCTGAAGTGATACCAGAGATTTCAGTGCTTCCACTGACTCAGAGTTGTAAGTTTTGTTGCGCAACGTAACATTTCGCTGCTGTGCATTTTTATTTGTAGTTTTCTTTTTCTAAAAATTACTCTTGAAATAGGCACCACAATCGAAAATGTTAATGTTCCTGTCTACTTTATGATGGCGTTCCTTTTGTTTGTATGCATTCATTTGTCATTTTTACTTTAAATAACTCTGAGCAGTAACAAGTAGAGTAAGTCTTGCTCCTATAAGAGAAAACCTAGTATAGAGTAACTTTTATCCAAGACTGGCACAGTCTTTTAAACTTGAATAAAGTCAGACGAATACAAAGACGAACAATCAGATAGTGGGGCAAAAACAAGCGCAGGCCAACGACTTTATTCAAGTTTGAAAGGCTGTGCCAGTCTTGGATAAAAGTTACTCTATGTTAGGTTTTCTTAAGGAAGCGAGACTTACTATGCTTGTTTATTGCTATTGTTTACTGCTTCCTGCCTCATTTTAATTTTCAACTTAAATAACTCTGTTCTTTCGTTCGTTCGTTCATTCATTCATTCATTCATTCAATCAATCATTATTAATTTTTTTATGTTCCATCTTTGTGTCATTTCAGTGGCATTATCCCAGTACACTGCTCATTCTAGCTTATCCCGGTTCTCAATCCACAGCCACACCCTGACTTGTCGCGCCGAAGCACCTGCACCGGCAATCCACAGGGAGCAGTCAGCGTTAAAGCTCATGGGATAACCCACCAGAGGAGTCGGTGCTCTGCTGCTGTGTCACCTCGGTGGTGTTAAGTTGTACCTGTTCTGATTCAACATACGCAGGAGACGCCACCAACAAGTCCCGTACAGACAGCAATAATTACCTAGTCACGGAACCAGCATGAAAGAGCCCTCAATCCGGACAGTGCCATCTCGTCCGTCCAGCGACTGTTGCTATGAATTTGTTGATACCGGCAGCATAAACTCACCAAGGGGATAGACTCGGAGAAGAAATCGAAATTGAGGTCACGAATGAGAGCAGGGAATGAAGGCTTTCAGAGTTTGAGGTTTTTTTCTGTCTTTTTTCCTTTTTTCTAATGCTGATCGATGAAGATGATGGGATGGAGGTCTATGCTTGCTTTCATAATATATACCGGCGTCAGCCAGGCCTGGGAAATCCAGACACCTGCACTGTTGGTCAGGAAATTTGAGTAACACTGTCAGAAACACATCCATTAAGTGGACGAAACTCGACTGTGTGGTTCCAGCCTTCCCAATTTAGCCCATGGTAAACTCAGAGCTGTGTGTAGGAGCCGGTCAGGGCAGAAAAATCACACAAATAAATAGTCCGGTGGGAATCGAACCCACAAAACCCAGCCAGGAATCTGCGACGCTAACCACATTGACACGGTGGCTTCTCCCCACCCCCCCCCACCCCCCCCCCCCCCCCCCCCCCCCCCCCCCCCCCCCCCCCCCCCCTCCTCCCAAATTTTTAAGCCCTGGAATGAACGACACTTGCTAAATATTTTAAGCTCCCGTCATGCAGGTTGTTTTTATTTATTTCACGTCTTATGGTTTGTTCGTCAGTGATCTCTCTCTCTCTCTCTCTCTCTCTCTCTCTCTCTCTCTCTCTCTCTCTCTCTCTCTCTCTCTCTCTCTCTCTCTCTCTCTCTCTCTCTCTCACACACACACACACACACACACACACACACACACACACACACACACACACACACACACGGTTGACTCCAAACTTGGTAGAAAGGTGGACTGTAGGCCAAGGACGAAGCTGTTAAATGTAGGTGCTGCTCCGGATCAGAGGGCAGGTCCAGCATCTGTTCAATAAGACAACGTAACAACCACAGAGCCGATTTTGGGGAGGGGAGAGGGGGAGGGGGAAGGAGACGGTCTGTGTCCGAAGGGCCAACAGTTAATTCGGGTACATCACATGTCGCCCATACCAATCACAGTGTGCCAAAACCTTTATTCTCAGGCGTGATTGCGAGTGTTCGCTTCCAGGAGCTCTAAAAATGTGTCAGGTGTGACATTTAGCCCAAATGGTCATACACCATTCGCACCCTTAAAGTGGTGTATTCAGTAACATTTGGCAGTACATCATAAGAAAAAGAGATCTTTTCTGACCTTTAGCGACATGATATTGTAAATATCGAAGACGATGCACATTTGAAACGGACAGATAACCAGAGACCAGGTTGATCAGACTGTCTTTTTGCAGTTCGCCTCTCGGTTTCGTATGCATACACACACGTGTATGTCGCGTCACGTGATTCTCCGAATTCCCTGCGAAAGGTGCTTATGAAGATTTCTGTTCACGTGTTGTTAGGCCTCCCATCTCTGTTGTGTGTGTGTGTGTGTGTGTGTGTGTGTGTGTGTGTGTTAGCGCGTGTGTGCATGCGCGCACATATTATTGTACACCGGTTTAAAGTGGAGCCATAGGCGGATCCGAGTCGGAGGGTGAAGCCAGGAACTGTTCCATCTTGGCAGAAGTATGTGATCTCCCTAGTGTCCTTACGTTTATCTTCTTCTTTTTCTTCATTAAATCCTTATAGCCTTATTGCAAAATGTCACCTCTCTCTCTCTCTCTCTCTCTCTCTCTCTCTCTCTCTCTCTCACGTGGTTATCTCTGTCTCTTTCTCAATCTCTCTTTTTTTTCTTTTCTGTCTTTCAAGTGGGGTGTGTTGGTGTGCTGCGGGCTCAGGGCGTGGGGAGTGTAAACTAATTTGGGTGGTTGTGGCAAGGATGCGATTGGAGCTCAAAATATTCCATCAGATCATCAGGACCCATCGACTTCCTCCCAGAGCCTTACCCCCCAATCCTCCCCCCCACCTCCACCCACCCATCTCTCCTCTGCCCCCTCCCTCCCTTAAACTCCCTCCCCGCCTTCTTTTCCACTCCATCGCTTCTGCGTCTACCACCTTCTTCCCCACCTCAGCTCTGTTCTAATCCCCTTCGCCTAAAGTCCCTACTTCCCCTAAAATCTCCCTCTCCAAACACACACACACCATCGCTTTCCACCACTACCACCACCTTCTCTCTCGCTTTCTCCCTCTCGGTCTCTCACTCTCTCTAGATCTGGTGAACCCCGTCACTGTTTTCTTTCCGTTTCTGTCTCCATCTGTCTGTGTGCATTTGTCTTTGGACGTGTTTGCTTCCGCCCCACCCACACCCCTTCCTTCTTGACTTCCAATTAAAAAGGCTTCCTTCTTATACCTCCTTCCCTTCCCTCGCTCCCCCTATTCGCTATTTTTGCAGTCTTTCTCTTCCAGTCTCCTCCATATCTCTTCTTCTTTTTCAACGTCGACCTTGTCTCCCGGTCCACTCCTCATTCCCTGACAAGTCTGTGCTTCAACCTAATGCTCCCAGCTTCCCACCCCCCCCCCCCCCCCCCCCCCCCCCCCCCCCCCCCCCCCCCCCCCCCCCCCCCCCCCCCACACACACACACACACTTTTTTTTTTGTCTCAGAAACGACAGTCAAAGATAAAAATGTCTTTCAGTGACTAGTACCGGAAAGTTGCTCCTTCCACCACTAATAAGAGAGAGGGTGGATGCGAAATGTTAATGTAACTCTAATAGAAAAAAATTTGAGTCCTTCACCTAGAGGACCAATTCTTTCCACAGATGGTATCATCCCCACCCCCTCTACTCCCACACTTTCCCTTCTTCCCTGCCGTTTTCCTTTTCTTTCTTTGTAGATTTTTCTTTTAAAACTAGTCTCTCTCTCTGTCGCGACAGTGGCCATTTTTCTTTTCGTTTGATAGGACTGACAAGGTGAAGAACTGAAAAGAATATCGTTTCCAGCTAGTTTGTCTTGCCCTGAAAATTCGAACAAACCGCCCTTTTAATAGATCGTTTTTCCCAGCATGGTCCTCCTCTTAGACGCTTCTCCGATTTTATTCTTCCTGTTTCCTTTTTTTTTTTTTTTTTTTGCTTCACCCATTCCCCTCCCCCCTCCAAATTTTGTTTAGAAACACGGTTGCTTAGTCGTATATCTGTTTTGCTCCGTATAGGTTAAATGTATTGATTTTTGTGCAGATTGTTCACTTGTTATGGATTGATCGGTTGTTTGTGTTTATCCTGTGTGGGAGGGAGGGAGGGAGGAGGAGGAGGAGGAGAGAGAGAGAGAGAGAGAGAGAGAGAGAGAGTGAGTGAGTGTGAGAGAGAGAGAGAGTGTGTGTGTGTGTGTGTGTGTGTGTGTGTGTGTGTGTGTGTGTGTGTGTGTGTGTGTGTCGGTTCACTCCAGGGACATTGTTCGTCAATAGTGTTGGCATATTTCCTCAGCCACCGGGGTCCAACTCTCGGGCCAGAAAGTTTTATTTCCGGACCGGGTGTGGGGAGCAAAATCAGTTCAGATACTCCTTCGAAAGGAATGACCTCCCTCTCATGCGTTCATGCATTTTTTGATCCGCAAGTAGAGGGGTGGGGGGAAGCTGGGAAAATCGCATATAATGATTGTGTTTGTTTGCTCCAAAGTCTCTATTCGACACAGAAACGCGTTGATATCTGACATTTCCAGCTGTCTTCCTTTTGGTGACTGTGATTCGTTCTCAGGGATCCCGCCACATTTGTTCCATTGATCGGACTTGCAGGAGAAGAGCTAAAACTTTGGAACGCATGTCCAGGGTAGGCTGAAACAATGGTTTGGTTTGGGATTGGGCTGTTCGTGCGCCCATGAGTGTTTTATTCCCCGAAAGTACACTGGGCTGGAACTGCTTCGCACTGGAGCGATGGGGGGTGGGTTCGTTGTGAATTCGAACTTCCCAGACTCTTTGACCGATGAACTACCCATCCTTATTTGCTTTGATAGCTTTTTTTTCTTTAGTTGTAAACTTGATATATATCTATGTTAGTATCTGTGTGTCCGTCTATTTATCTCTCTATCCGCCTGTCTATCTATATGTCTATCTATTGAACAGTAAAAACCACACAACACCCAATAAGCATATTGCTATCTATCTATCTAGCTAGCTCAGTGTATGTGGGTGGATGTGGGTGTCATCGCGCGATCAGTAGAAACCTGATGAACTTCACTGCCCAATGTGCAAGCGTAAAGCGTTGTCAGTGGACACCTGATGAACTTAACTGTCCAACGTGCCAACGTTACAGCGTTGTCAGTGGACACCTGATGAACTTAACTGTCCAACGTGCCAACGTTACAGCGTTGTCAGTGGACACCTGATGAACTTTACTGTCTAATGTGCCATTGTTAAAGCGTTGTCAGTGGACATCTGATGAGCTTTACTGTCCAGTGCGCCAGTTCTACAGCCTTGTCAGTGGACTTGTGAATAACTTAACCAAAACTGCACTGGGTATTCCGGAGAGTTAAAAACATTTACAGTACCTGAAACAGTCTTCTTGGCTTTTGTGGCATGATCTTTGTAAGCTTGAGAAAACACACACACGCACGCATACACGTATGCACGCATGCGCATACGTACACGTGTGCGCACATACAAACCTTAACCAAAACTAAGTCTAGCGATGAAACACACACCATGATATTGCATGTAATGTTTGCAACATGTGTGCGTAGAATGCAAAGTAACCTCCTGTGCGGAAAACAATGATATGCTTTTTCCGTATATTTTCTGTCGGTCCTAAGCGTATAGATGGACCCTATTGAATTTCAAGCTGGTTCTGTAGAC
>JADBJO010001298.1:192500-200000 GCA_016801955.1 Conus betulinus
GCAAAACCAAGCGTCCGTTCAACCATGAAACAGGTTGGGAGTTCTCATTCAGCTGGCAGTCTTCTTCCAGTACACTGCAGGTCCGATCTGAATTGGTCGTATCACTGTTTACAACTGAACTGATGATGATACCGATATCTTTTTTCGACACAGTCAAGTCATACTGAAAGTCTCTAAAACCTCGGTCGATTCAACAGGAGAATCGGTGGTATTCATTACTGAGGACATGACAGGAACGTTTAGTTGCTCTGCTCACACATGTCAGATGAGATTGTGATCATCGTTTGTGTCAGAAAAGGACGGGAGGATTATCTCTGCGATAATGTCGTGTAAAGTCGTAAAGATGTTCCTATTGTTTTGTTATAAATATATTGGAAGAATATTGTTGAAAACACACGCACGCATGCACACAAAATCTATCGGCAGTTCTGTGAAGAAAATCCCGATGAGAAACCTGCCGTGGTATGACGGAACTATTTGTGTTTTGAAGACGAATGTTGGAACCGTAACCGGGAAAATAAATGTATGACGTATTGTTGGAAACCACAATTTTTTTGTAACAGTAATAACAGTGGCATAATCGTTACAACACCATAGTGACAGTACTAACACGAAACGTGAAACCAATCAATGTCAGCAAAATGGTCGTAGATGAAAAGCCACAGGCAACGCAGCTACGTTCGTGAAGCCACCACATACTGTGGGATGCGCATTACTTTGTCGCTGTTTAGGAAATTCCACCAGTATTGACGATGTAGACGATTTCATCGAAGTCTGAAATGCTAGTAGTACCAGTGTGGCACTATAGAACTTCAAAACGATGCACATCCTCAGCAGACTATCACTCACGCAGTTATGGAAGAATACCATTCAAGATTTGAAGCAAAGTTTAAAGGACCCGTGGTACAAACTCCAGGAGAAAAACATGTTGCTGAGAAATCACCAGATGTTGTGCGATAATGAACGAGCGATTGGCTGTTGAATAGACAAATCACCAGGGCTTGCGGCGACAGGATAAATGTAGGACTGGAAGAGGTCATATGTTAGATCAACTGGAACAGATTCACACGAACGGATTGAACTGAATGTCTGCACTACTTGGCCTGAATACGGTGATGTCGAACGCTGTCTGTATAGCAAGTCTGTGGAGAAGAGACACCTAGGCCAATGAAGCAGTGGAGAGGAGGAGGGGGGGCGGGGGAGGGGGGGGGGGGGGGCAGACGAAGAAATTACCTCTCTCTGCGTAGTAATTGGAGTAGTAACAACATCAAGGCCGCGTGTGACTGACACTTGAAAATCGATAATGGAAAGGTCACACGCAGTGAGGGTGGGATCGACCGGAGTTGGTTACGTTATAGTCGTTATTGCTGTAGTTTTCACTTCTGTCGACAATATTACTAGGTGCAGGTGACTTATCTCGGCCATGCTAGTCGTGTTTACCTGGTTGATTGGTCTGTCAGCAAGAAAACGCCCAGACTGATAAATCCGACTGTAACGAAACTTGGTGGAAAGATGAAAAGTGTCGTAAGAAGGAAAGCATTAAGGTGCAGTCCTAGATCAACGTGTGGATCCTGGAATTTCTCGTCATTTTTCTTTACTGTCGAGCGACATTGCATCGGTCTACATCTGCGTAAAGTTTTGTATGAACAATGCACGAATTCCCCCCCCCCCCCCCCCCCTCTCTCTCTCTCCCTCTCTCTCTCTCTCTCTCACACACACACACACACACACACACACACACACACACACATTCGCGCGCGCGCACACACACACACACACACACACTCGCGCGCACACACACACACACACACACACACACACACACACACACACACACACACCCACACCTGTATGATTTGTACGGATCCGAATAATCCGGAGTCAGTGAGCAAAAACAATTTGCAAGAGGGTAGGGTGCGGGTAGGGATTGTTTTTTTGCCTTTCTTGCTCTCTCTGCTGAAAAAAAATGTATTTCTACCATTGTCTGCTGGCTTATTTGCTTGTTTATTTATCTGTCAGCAAAACTGCGTGCACAGATTTGAATATTACTATTGAAGCAAGCTTCGTTAAAAAGATTGCAAGTGGCTCGAGGACGGACCCATACATTAAGGTGCGGATCTGTGGTGTGGTCCAGTCTTTGGACCTTGGATTTCTTCACTTTATTGGCAAGATCATCACCAAACGGTTACTGAACCTGAACACTGTGAAGTTACTGTTAGGAATTGATAACTACCAATGACGTAATATGTTTTCATGGAACATTTTGGTGATAGAAAGGTTGACACTGAGCTGTGTGCATGTCCTGATTTTTTTGATGATTTGAGTCGTGAACTGACTCGATGTCCGGATCCAAGATGGATCTTGGTGGAAACTGCGCGCTCTTTTGAATGCCGTTTTTAGTTTAATCGTTCTTTTTATGATCGTTGTCGCTTTCGTGATGTTGCTTTGACGGCCTCGCTGAATATAACGCAGATGACATGCAGTGTGACAAATGGGGGCAGTGACGAATGTTTCTTGCACGTCTCGGAGTGCCACGTGGACTGGTGTGAATAACTGAACATGAAATTAGGTCAAAGAATATTTGAATCGCAGGCCACAGGTACGACCACATGGAGGCATGGGCGTTGTGCGATTTGCTTTTGAAAATTATTTTGACTGCTTAAAGCGTTTGGCTGGTTTCAAATAACGCACTGTTGTCAGGCTTAAACAGACAAGAGACGGTCTGATTTTTTCTCCCCTAACTTTGGAGGAAGCAATTGAAGTGGAGAGCTTTTACTTCTCTTGAAGCCGTTGCCATTTAACCCCTCCCAGTAAAAGGTTGCTAATTGAATGGCTGAAAAAGGAGAATGCCACTCCTACCTCCACCATCTTCTTTTCACCACCCATTTCAGTCCCCCCCCCCCCCCCCCCCCCACTGCCTTCTTCCACCCATCCCTCTCTGTCCTGTCCTCCACTGCCTTCTTCCACCCATCCCTCTCTGTCCTGTCCTCCACTGTCTTCTTCCACCCATCCTCCCTGTCCTGTCCTCCACCGTGTTTTTCATTCCTTCCCCGCTCTGTGCCCTTCTTTACTTCCGTTTCCTTCCCTTCCTCTCCGTCCATCATCATGTTTTATCCCGTCCATCGCTGTGCTGTCCTTCACCGTCTTCTTTCTCCTGTCAGTCTCTGTCTTGTCCTCCACTGTCTTCTTCTCCTGTCCCTGTCTCTCGTCCTCTACCACCTTTTTCCTCTCCCTTCACACCTCTCCGTCCTGTCCCCCCCTTCTCTCCCCTTTCATCCGTCCTCGCTCTGTCTTTCTGCCCCTCTGTCCGTCCTCTAGTCTTCTTCTTCCCGTCCCCTCCTGTTCTGTCCTGTCCTCCTCTTTCTTTTTCTCCCATCCCCTCTGTCCTGCCATACACCGCCGTCTTCCTCCATTCTCCCTCCCTGTCTCTTCCACCGCCTTCTCCCTCCATTCCCACTCTGTCTCTTCCACCGCCTTCTCCCTCCATTCCCACTCTGTCTCTTCCACCGCCTTCTCCCTCCATTCCCACTCTGTCTCTTCCACACCGCCTTTCTCCCTCCATTCCCACTCTGTCTCTTCCACCACCCCTTCTCCCTCCATTCCCCACTCTGTCTCTTCCACCGCCCTTCCTCCTCCATTCCCACTCTGTCTCTTCCACCACCCTCCCTCCCCTCCTCCATTCCCACTCTGTCTCTTCCTCCCCGCCTTCTCCCTCCATTCCCACTCTGTCTCTTCCACTGCTTCGCCTTCTCTCCCCCCCATTCCACACTCTGTCTCTTCCACACGCCTTCCACCCCCTTCCCCTCCATTCCCACTCTGTCTCTTCCACCGCCTTCTTCCTCCATTCCCACTCTGTCTCTTCCACCGCCTTCTTCCTCCCATTCCCACTCTGTCTCTTCCACCGCCTTCTTCCTCCATTCCCACTCTGTCTCTTCCACGCCTTCTTCTCCCCATTCCCACTCTGTCTCTTCCACCACCGCCTTCTCCATTCCCACTCTGTCTCTTCCACCGCCCTCTTCCCACCTGTCTCTTCCCACGCCTTTGTCTCCATTCCCACTCTGTCTCTTCCACCCCCCCTCTCCCCATTCCCACTCTGTCTGTCTTCCACCCCACCGCCTTCTCCTCTCATTGCCCACTCTGTCTCTTCTTCCCCCCTCTCCCCTCATTCCCACTCTGTCTCTTCCACCGCCTTCTCCTCCATTCCCACTCTGTCTCTTCCACCCGCCTTCTCTCCCTCCATTCCCACTCTGTCTCTTCCACCACCTTCTTCCTCCATTCCCACTCTGTCTCTTCCACCACCACTTCTTCCTCCATTCCCACTCTGTCTCTTCCACCGCCTTCCTTCCCCATTCCCACTCTGTCTCTTCCACCGCCTTCTCCCTATTCCCACTCTGTCTCTCTCCACCACGCCCTCTCCCTCCATTTCCACTCTGTCTCTTCCACCGCCTTCTCCCCTATTCCTCCCCTCCCCTTCCATTCCCCTGTTTCCCTTCCTCCATTCCACTCTGTCTCTTCCACGCCTTCTTCCTCCATTCCCACTCTGTCTCTTCCACCACCTTCTCCCTCCATTCCCACTCTCTCTCTCTTCCACCACCCTTCTCCCCTCCATTCCCACTCTGTCTCTTCCACCACCTTCTCCCCTCCATTCCCACTCTGTCTCTTCCACCACCTTCTCCCCTCCATTCCCACTCTGTCTCTTCCACCACCGCCTCCTTCCTCATTTCCACTCTGTCTCTTCCACCACCTTCTCCCCTCCATTTCCACTCTGTCTCTTCCACACCCTTCTCTCTCCCTCCATTCCACTCTGTCTCTTCCACCACCTTCTTCCCCTCCATTTCCACTCTGTCTCTTCCACCATTTTCTTCCTCCATTCCCACTCTGTCTCTTCCACGTTTTTCTTCCTCCATTCCCACTCTGTCTCTTCCACCACCTTCTCCCCTCCATTCCCACTCTGTCTCTTCCACCACCTTCTCCCCTCCATTTCCACTCTGTCTCTTCCACCATTTTCTTCCTCCATTCCCACTCTGTCTCTTCCACCACCTTCTCTTCCTCCATTCCCACTCTGTCTCTTCCACCACCTTTCCCTCCCCTCCATTCCCACTCTGTCTCTTCCACCACCTTCTCCCTCCCTCCATTCCCACTCTGTCTCTTCCACCACCTTCTCTCCCCTCCATTCCCACTCTGTCTCTTCCACCACCTTCTCCCCTCCATTCCCACTCTGTCTCTTCCACCCACCTTCTCCCCTCCATTCCCACTCTGTCTCTTCCACCACCTTCTCCCCTCCATTTCCACTCTGTCTCTTCCACCACCTTCTCCCCTCCATTTCCACTCTGTCTCTTCCACCACCTTTCTCCCCTCCATTTCCCACTCTGTCTCTTCCACCATTTCCTCCCCTCCATTTCCACTCTGTCTCTTCCACCGTTTTCTCTCCTCCATTCTTCCCGACTCTGTCCTGTCCCCCACCGTCTTTCTCCCATCCCTCTTTATCCTGTCCTTCATCGTCTCCTTAATCTCAACCCCCTCTGTCCTGTTCTCCACCGCATTCCACTCACGATTGAGAAGGCAAAAAGAAATGAAAAGACAGACTGGAGACTACTTTTTGTCCGTTTCAGAGAGAGAGAGAGAGAGAGAGAGAGAGAGAGTCACATTGGTAAGACAAGAACTGTTTGAGGAAGGTGGCAGGCGTCACGAAAAGGGACGATCTGGGGAAACAGTTTGATGACGTCATGAACATTGCTTTGGGCCAGTTTTTCATTTTTCATTTCTCTCACTGCCTGTCAGGCGGCCTTTGGTTGCGCTCGAACCTTCTTTACCTCGAGGCCATCATCGTTTGTCGCCTCAATGTAAAATTCAAACCCAGGAAATTTTATGTTGCTGTGTTTTGATTCACTTCCCGCCCCTCTTTCCCCTATTTCTTTGCCTCCATACACACACACACACACGCGCGCGCGCGCTCACGTGCGCGCACTCACACACACACACGCACATACGAACGTGTGTGCGTGCATTCGCTCGCTCTTATCCACACACATATTATACACATGTGTGCATGTGCTCGGCCACACTGCACACGCGCGCACACACGCACACATAATGCACAACACACACACGCACATGCGCACAAGCCCACATACAAAGACACACTCATACACACAGATATGTACACATATAGCCTATATGCATATACGTGTGCTCACACAAACCCACAAAGTACACACACACACACACACACACACACACACACACACACACACACACACACACACACACACACACACACACACACGTGCGCACACACACACACACACACACACACACACGGATACACACACATGCGCGCGCGTATACACACACACACACACGCACGCATGCACGCGCGCTCGTGCACACACCACACACACACACACACACACACACACACACACACACACACACACACGCGCACACACACACACACACACACACACACACACAGGCAGAAGGTAGTCCATTATTGGGATGGTACGTTTCCTGTTTGGAGAGGGGAAAAAGTCGTCTTGGCGATGGGAGAGTTAACGGAGCACAGAACACACCCCTGTGGTCTGATTTGAGGCTCTTGGAAGTGACACGTCTGGAAGCTTTGCTTTTCAAGCTGAAAGTGTGCGTGGTGGACTAGTCTTCTTATTGTGGACTGCGGAACGTATTACTAGTTGAGAGGGAGGATCTTTTCCATTTCGTCCAGTGAGGAGGATTGTAGCACAGGGGTGAAAAGGAGTCTCCACGCTCTCTCTCTCTCTCTCTCTCTCTCTCATCTCTCTCTCTCTCTCTCTCTCTCTCTCTCTCTCTCTCACACACACACACACACACACACACACTAGTTTGCACAGGGTTATATTTAATCTCGTAAAAACTCTTTATCTTCTTTTTGCCGATGACATTCTTTTGTTTGTTACAATTATTGGTTTACAAAGACAGTTGAGTAAGTGTCATAATGATGCAAATAGATAAGAATTAAAAAACGTTTAAAAAAAAAAAAAAAATATATATATATATATATATATACGCATACATACATACATATATACATACATAATACACATACATACACATGTACGATACGAGAGAGAGAGAGCGAGCGAGAGAGAGAGAGAGAGAGATTACACGGGTAGGTATTTGTCAGCGAATGAGAAATGAACTTATGGAAATGAGAGATCCAAGAGATCTACCCTCTCGAAATGCGTATAAAGTCTTGCAGTGTGTCTGTTCTCGACAAGACAGTTTCAGTTCTGCATGTCAGAATATAGCTTACAAAGGAAAGAAGGTGTACAAGTATCTTGGAAAGAAAAAAAAAATTCTCAACGAGAATTTTTTTGTTGTTTTCTCAACGAGACTTGGTTTTAGTTTCACATGTCAAAATATAGCTTACAAAGTAAAGAAGGCAGTTATTCTCACACATCATATTATGAGTAAATTATATTGGAATGCTTTCAGTGTCTGTAGTAAACTATTTGACTCTCGGAT
>JADBJO010001298.1:205000-207500 GCA_016801955.1 Conus betulinus
TGTGTGTGTGTTTGGTCACACCAAACCGTGCCGATGATTCAGTGTTGATGGGGGCAATGTCCACATTTACTATGAGAAAAGATAATCTACTGAAGGAAAACTCAATTATTCCAAATGCGGAAACAGCCTTGCTTGAGGGCCTTCTGTTTTAATGAGACCATGGTGGGAGTGGCACTATTTTTTTTAGTATTTCATATGCGCGCGCGCATGTGTGCGAGAGAGAGAGAGGGAGAAGTGGGGGGGGGGGGGGGGGGGGGGGAGTGAGGTCGTGCCAAACCGTGCCTGCGATTCAGTGTTGATGAGGGCTTTTGTTTTGAGTGCCAGAGTATTCAAATGAGTGTGAGGATATGTGTGTGTGTGTATGTGTGTGTGTGTATACCCCCCTCCCCCCTCACTCCGGTAGCATAGAAGTGCTAAATTTTGCCGCATAAGTGAGCAGCATGCAGAATATGTTCTACGTCACAAATAACGTCATTATCTTGACGTCGACTTGAAAGCAGCAGATAAAACGTAGGCGTGGTAGATCCTATCCGTACACTCCAACACACACACACACACACACACCTCCCTATTCCATTCCTTCTCTTTCTCCTCTTGCCCCCGAAACGTCATTAAACGTCACATCACTGGATTCGTGGACGACGTTTCTTGGGATTGAGTCTTCAGAACTTAACTAGGGTAACTCATTGCCCTTCAGTTTCGGCAGTGGTAGAGTAAGAGCAAAGGCACTGAAGCACAGTAGCCTTTGGTCCAAGTTTGCGCGGTACACATCACTCGGTCTGCGCGAGGGAACAGGTCGTGAGAAGAGTTCTCGGATAACCACCTGTGCTCACGGTGAACCCGCCCAACGTGCAGGTAATAGTGGACAGTCCAACGCGTTGATCGGGTGGAAGACAACACGTGAGAAACTAGACGTCGTGAACCTCGCTCCTCCGTCGTGTGTTCAACCACAGCTGACTCGACAAGGAACGGTTGGACTGTTCACGGGTCTGTGTGTGAGAAGTGGACGCGAAGATTCAGCTCCCTGATTGAGTTGCTCTTGAAACCACATGAGTTTAGCTCATCTTCCTTCGATCGCCGCGCCCGTTTGGCCCGTGAGATAAAGAGAAAACCGGACACAAGTTCGGACTGGGTTGAAACCTGACAGCAGGGAGAAGCGTGGGTCATTCGGTCAGAGCTTTCTCGTGTTATCTCTGTGCATTCATACAACAGGAAAGAGGAGACCGGAGTTTACAGCGAGTGGATATTGTCATCATCAAGGTGTAAACGGAAACTTGGAATACAGTGAGTGGAAATTAGCATCACTAACGAAAGTTGAAAAATAGGACTGAAGTATTGTGAGTTATACGTACAATTACATAAAAGGTGAGACAGGACTGGAGTACATAACGAGTGAAAATTCTCAAATCCAAAAGGCGAGAAGTAACTGGAGTCGGTGGTGTGGCGAGCAAAAAGGGGAGAGGACAACATTAAATCACCAGTCCTGACCGGGGACTTTCTGCCAAGGCTGATTGACGATGGCTAGCACGTCGGAGGCCGATGAGGCTCTCCAGCCTCTGAACCCGGACAAGGCCATCTCGGCTGAGGGGGAGGCGGAGGCCGACCCTCCTGAGCCCCCCGATCCTACCGACAGCACCAGTTCCCCCGAGGAGCAGGCATCCGGAGCCGCCGCCCCACCGCCCCAGCCTCCTGCTTCGCGGTTCGAAGTGGAAAAAGTAGCGGCGGCGGAGGAGTTGGGGTCGGCGGGGGACAGTATGGATGAATCGTCATTGACGCTGGTGGCCAAGAATCCCCGCTTCGCCGTGGACGTGATTGAGATGGAGGCGCAGTCCCCATCCTCCCCACCCCCTCCGGTATCGGTCACCACATTACCATCCACGTCACCGACACTTCCAAGGCCAATGGTACGTGGTAGTGTAAGAACTCTTGTGTGTGTGCGCGCGTGCTTGCGTATTTGTGTGTGTGTGTGTGTGTGTGTGTGTGTGTGTGTGTGTGAGAGAGAGAGAGAGAGAGAGAGAGAGAGAGAGAGAGAGAGAGAGAGAGAGAGAGAGAGAATTGCAAACGGTGTGGCGGTGTGTTGTAACCCATTAGTATTTATAGCTGTCTCTTTTTTTGCGAGGGGAAGTGAATTTAGAAACGGAGACCATTTGGCTCTCTCTGTCTGTCTGTCTGTCTGTCTGTCTGTCTGTCTCTCTCTCTCTCTCTCTCTCTCTCTCTCTCTCTCTCTCTCACACCCCCCCCCCCCCCCACCCGCTTCTCGTCCTCTTCCTCCTCCCTTCTCTCTCTCTCTCTCTCTCTCTCACACACACACACACACACACACACACACACACACACACACACAGAAGCACGCGCGCCTGCTCGTATATGTCGTTTGAAAACTTTCACATACTTACTGGCATCGTATTCACATACGTGTGCGAGCTCTCTGTCTGTCTGTCTGTTTGTCTGTCTCTCTGTCTCTCTTTGTCGTTCTCTGTCTGTCTGTCTGTCTGTCTGT
>JADBJO010001298.1:210000-260000 GCA_016801955.1 Conus betulinus
ATGAAGAATGCGTTAATGCAAGCATACCTGCACCTGTAATCGTGCGCGAAAAGACGTGCGCGCGCGCGCGCGCGCACACACACACACACACACACACACACACACACACACACACACACACACACACACACACACACACAGATCCTCCCTCTTTCTTTTAGAGACGTGCATACGCGCACACATACACAGGTACGTGCGCAAATGCACACCAAAAATCTGCGTACGTACATGCTGTATGGAATACTCATACATCGCAGATGGACACGCGCACACGCATTATGGTGCAACAGCCTTAACCCACCCTCTAACCGCACCCCCTTAAACTACCGCCGAGGATCATTTCAAGGCAGCCAAGACTGACCCCCATATTCATGGGACAGGGTGCGAGGGTTAAGGTAGGGAGAGGAGGTCAAGTCAAATTTAATGGAAGGAGGGGCGGATGAAGGAGGAGGTAAGTTCTGACTGGGCTACTAGTCTATCGAGAACCAGATTTCATCTGGACTGATAAGATTTGATCCCGGAGTACAAACCAGCTAGGTTACAGAAAGGCTGTCACACCACATGACCATAGTAATGAGAGAAAATGTCTTATCTGCAAGTCGTTAGACAAACGCCCGTCACTTTTCACGAGCTGATTGGCGAACAAATGACAGGCAGACTGAGTTCGTGTGTGTGTGTGTGTGTGTGTGTGTGTGTGTGTGTAATAGGATCCCGGTTCATTTGCTCGCTCCCTCGCTCGCGTGAGTGGCGCACGACCACGTTTGTGTGTGTGTGCGTGCGTGTGTGGGTGGGTGTGCCTGCGCGCGCACGCGCGCGATGAGAATAGCATGCAGATTCATTCACTTTGTTCCCTCTCTCTCTCCTCTCTCTCTCTCTCTCTCCTCTCTCTCTCTCTCTCTCTCTCTCTCTCTCTCTCTCTCTCTCTCTTGTTCTCTCTGTTTTCAGTTTAACGTCTTTCCACTCTGTGTGTGTGTGTGTGTGCGTGCGTGTATGCGACTGTGTGTGCGAGTGTGCGTGCGCGCGCGCGCGCGCGCGCGCGCGTGTGTGTGTGTGTGTGTGTGTGTGTGCGTGCGTGCGTGTGTGCGTGCGCTAACGCTTCTGTATATGTGTAATTGTGAGCATACGTGTGTGAAGAGTTAGAGAGTCGTACTTGTCACCATCATGACGATCAGTATCAACATCGTCTGTTAACCGCGATCACCGTCGTCATCAGTGTCATGTTAAAAAAAAAAAAAAGGAAAGGAAAAGAAAAAACAAGGAAAGAGTTAAAAAAGAAAGAAAAGGAAAAGCGGGTGTTTCATTTCCAAGTGCGTAGATTTGTGGAGAATGCTGGGGACGAGGGTGGGGAGTATCACGTCCCGATGCTGCTTGCTTGCTTGCTTGCTCCTCCCCTCTCCCTCTCCTCCCAACCCCTACCCCTTTCTTTGTCTGTCTGTCTCTATCTCTATCCCTGTCTCTGTCTCTCTCTACATAGCCGAAGTTTGCGTTTAGGGGTATGCTACGGTGAAACTTACCGTTTGACCAGGGACAGACTGTCCACAAATAGGAGATAATGCACTTGACGCGTTAGAGAACCTTGACTCTCCTCAAACAGGAGCAGTTGGCAATGTTGATACTGGGTAATATGAACATCTGTAAGAGATGTCAGGCTCAGTCACATACACGCATGGGTGAATGACCCTTTACAAGAGATTCAGTCTAAAACATGTTTGTATTGGTGAAAGTTTAGACTCTGTTTTATTATTATTCCTTAATTTTTCTCTCTCTCTCTCTCACACACACACACACACACACACACACACACACACACACACACACACACACACACACACACACACACACTTTCGTCCTTCCGGACCCAAGTTCGGTTACAGAGTCACGTGAAAATTAAATTATTGATCATGACATACCATATCACAGCTGGATTATATTACTGTCCAGTTTGTAATCATCCAGTGGGTAACCAGGAAAAGGGGGATGGGTGATGCTTGACACGATGACTGAAGTTGTCGGAGGGCTGACACGTTGGAGGTTCAGCATCTTGTCAGCGATCGATGCTTCCCCAGCTAGAAGGAACAGGCGGCTCCCCTCAGAGCACAGCCACACTGCCAGCTCCCGTCAGTAGTTGATTGGAGGGTTGAGATGACTGGAGATCTGCCGACACAGGATCACACATCTGCCGACCTTCCCACTCCACCCTGCTGTTACCTTCCATCACCGAATGGACTCAGATTTAAATGAATAGATAAATAAATAAAAGCAGAAGAAGAAATAAAAAAGTACACTACAAGCCAGAAACAAATTTTGAAGATAGCCGTCTTCCTCTGAAAATAAGCCACCGGTCTTACTACGTCAGTCCGTGTGGCAAGATTACTTCCTTTTGGACCATATTTTTCCCCGTAACTGCAATTTTCAACTTAGTGTAGCATAAAAAATTACAGATTTACCTTCCCGTATTCCAGCATTTTCACAATCTTCACAACCGAAGGTTGCGTACACTTTCCATAGCAAATTCTTCTGCTGCTTAAGAGTTATTTTAATTCACACAACCATAGGCAATTATTGAATTACCAGTTTCGTTTGCTGGAAACCAAAAAAATCTTGTCTACTTAAGATTAAGAATGCGTTCTCTCGACCAAGAATCTCGCGTGTTAGTCTGAGAAGGACGTTTACTAGACTAAGTGGTTCGTTTGCTTCTGAAAATGACCTTTACAAGACTAAAAAGGCTGCTTTATAGCCTAAGAATTCCGTTTGCTGGACCAAGAAAGCCTTTTGTCTGACTAGGAAGGCCATCTGCTGGACAGAGAAGTCCGTTTGCTGGACTAAAACTGGTGTTTGCCAGACTAGTAGTGACTTTTGCTCGACTAAGAGGTCCTTTAACTAGACCAGGAATTCTGTTTGATTAGAAAAGCCGTTCCAAGACTTTTAAAAAAAGTCCGTTGGCTAGATATGAAAAGCCCGTTTGGTAGATGATGAAATCCGTTTGCTATAAAGCCATTTGCTGTTTTCAATACGAAGAGGGCATTTGGTGGACTAAAAAAAGGCGACACGCTAGAACGGGAGTGCTGTATGCTGTATTAGTATTTGTCTTGACTAGGACTACAGTTTGGTAGATGGTAAGTCCGTTTGCTAGACAAAGGAGTCCGTTTGCTACTGAGTAGAAGGTCATTTGTTTGAGTAAGGAAGCCATTACTAACAAGGCCCGATGCTGGACTATTAAGGCTGGTTTAATAGACTGAGAAGGACGTTGGTTGATTATAGGAAGCACTACTAAGAAGGCAGTTTGCTGGACTTCTAAGGCTGTTAACTAGATTACGAACATATTTGTGTAAGTAAGGAAGCCATTACTAAGAAGGCCGTTTGCTCGGCTGCAAAGGCTGTTGTCTAAGTAGACGTTTTCTTAAGTAAAGAATCCCTGACTTGGAAGTCCCGTGTGCTGGACTATGAAGACTGTTCGCTCGACTGAGAAGGACGTTTGCTATTAGGAAGGCCATTCGTGTGCAACGATCGTTTGGAGTTATATGTGCCTAACGTATCACATCATAGGAGCAAGAGTTACCTACTTATCCAATATTTATCAGTAACAAGGCCGTCTGCCCGACTGGGAAGGCCGCGTGCTGGACTAAGATGTATTGCGAAAGCCGTTGGTTGGATTAATGAGATCGTTTGCTAGACTACAACGTGTAAAGAAAAGTCGTTTGCTAGATTAAGAAAGGCCATCTGCCAGAGTACACAGGCCGTTTGAATTATAATAGCGACGCATTAAGAAAATAAGGGGAAAATAGTTTGAAAGATGATTGTCATCCAGAGCGTTTTTCGCTGTCGTGTCTTAGAAGAACACACTTAATGCACTTCCCCACCACATAGACAGACCATGGTTATAGAGCACACTTCAACTTCCCCACCACATGGACAGACCATGTTATAGAGCACTTCACAGACCATGGTTATAGGGCACTTCAACTTCCCCACCACATGGACAGACCATGGTTATAGAGCACTTCACTTCCCCCCACCACACCGACAGACCATGGTTATAGAGCACTTCAGCTTCCCCACCACATGGACAGACCATGGTTTATAGAGCACTTCAACTTCCTCACCACATGGACAGACCATGGTTATAGAGCACTTCAACTTTCCCCACCACACGGACAGACCATGGTTATAGAGCACTTCACAGACCATTGTTATAGAGCACTTCAACTTCCCCACCACACGGACAGACCATGGTTATAGAGCACTTCACAGACCATTGTTATAGAGCACTTCAGCTTTCCCCACCACATGGACAGACCATGGTTATAGAGCACTTCAACTTCCCCACCATATGGACAGACCATGGTTATAGAGCACTTCAACTTCCCCACCACACAGACAGACCATGGTTATGGAACACTTCACAGACCATGGTTATAGAGCACTTCAACCTCCCCACCACACGGACAGACCATGGTTATAGAGCACTTCAACTTCCCCCACCACACGGACAGACCATGGTTATAGAGCACTTCAACTTCCCCAACACATGGACAGACCATGGTTATAGAGCACTTCACAGACCATGGTTATAGAGCACTTCAACTTCCCCATCACATGGACAGACTATGGTTATAGAGCACTTCAACTTCCCCACCACATGGAGAGACCATGGTTATAGAGCACTTCACAGACCATGGTTATAGAGCACTTCAACTTCTCCACCACATGGACAGACCATGGTTATAGAGCACTTCAACTTCCCCACCACATGGACAGACCATGGTTATAGAGCACTTCAACTTCCCCCACACACATGGACAGACCATGGTTATAGAGCACTTCAACTTCCTCACCACATGGACAGACCATGGTTATAGAGCACTTCACAGATCATGGTTATAGAGCACTTCACAGACCATGGTTATATAGTACTTCAACTTCCCCACCACACGGACAGACCATGGTTATAGAGCACTTCACAGACCATGGTTATAGGAGCACTTCAACTTCCCCACCACAAGGACAGACCATGGTTATAGAGCACCCCACCACATGGACAGACCATGGTTATAGAGCACTTCAACTTCCCCACCACATGGACAGACCATGGTTATAGAGCACTTCACAGACCATGGTTATAGAGCACTTTACAGACCATGGTTATATAGCACTTCAACTTCCCCACCACACGGACAGACCATGGTTATAGAGCACTTCACAGACCATTGTTATAGAGCACTTCAGCTTCCCCCACCACACGGACAGACCATGGTATAGAGAGCACTTCACAGACCATGGTTATAGAGCACTTCAACTTCCCCACCACACGGACAGACCATGGTATAGAGCACTTCAACTTCCCTACCACACGGACAGACCATGGTTATAGAGCACTTCATCTTCCCCACCACACGGACGGACCATGGTTATAGAGCTCTTCAACTTCCCCACACACACGGACAGACCATGGTTTATAGAGCACTTCATCTTCCCCCCACCACACACGGACAGACCATGGTTATAGAGCACTTCAACTTCCCCACCACACGGACAGACCATGGTTATAGAGCACTTCAACTTCCCCACCACACGGACAGACCATGGTTATAGAACACTTCAACTTCCCCACCACATGGACAGACCATGGTTGTAGGACACGCCAGTTTGTTAGTGCCAGTCACTGCTGTAGGAGACACAGTACGTGGTGTCATGTGGAGATACAGTCACTGCTGTTGGAGACACGGTACGTGGTGTCATTTAGAGATACAGTCACTGTTGTTGGAGACACGGTACGTGGTGTCATGTAGAGATACAGCCAGTGCTGTTGGAGACACGGTACGTGGTGTCATGAAGGACATACACACATTCAGTCACTGTCATGAAGGACATACACATTCAGTCACTGCTGTAGGGAACACGGTACGTGGTGTCATGTGGAGATACAGTCACTGCTGCTGGGAACACGGTGCGTTGTGTCATGTGGAGATACACATACAGTCACTGCTGCTAGGAACAAGGCGCGTTGTGCCATGTGGAGATACAGTCACTGCTGTTGGAGACACGGTACATGGTGTCATGTGGAGATACAGTCACTGCTGTTGGAGACACGGTACATGGTGTCATGTGGAGATACACCTACAGTCACTGCTGTTGGAGACACGGTACATGGTGTCATGTGGAGATACACCTACAGTCACTGCTGTTGGAGACACGGTACGTGGTGTCATGTGGAGATACAGTCACTGCTGTTGGAGACACGGTACATGGTGTCATGTGGAGATACACCTACAGCCACTGCTGTTGGGAGACACGGTACGTGGTGTCATGTAGAGATACACCTACAGTCACTGCTGTTGAAGACACTGTATGCTAGTCTGCATGCTAGTGTAAGAGACACTGTGTCATACAGTCCCGCCAGTTCCCCACGACGTACATTTGGGCGCATAGGACTGGAGTCTGTGTCGACACCGAGATATGGACCGACTCTGGCTAATACAGATTTGGGGGGGGGGGGGGGGGGGGGGGGGGGGGGGGGGGGGGGGGGGGGGGGGGGGGGGGAACCATCTCTATTCTGACCCATCCATCTTCACTGTTTTTTGCTGTCTGAAAGTCTTCCCTGTGTCTGATGGGAAGTATGGGGGCGGAGGATGAGGGATGGATAGGGAGGGGGGGAGGAGAATTATTGATGACCTTTGTAAATGGATTCGCCGTTGGAGACAATTTATAGGTGAGAGGAAAGAATAACAGGAGAGGGGGATGGGTGGAGACTGAAAAACCGAATTTATAGGTGAGAGGGAAGAATAAAGGGAAGGGGGGGGGGGGGGGGGTGGTAGTGGAGATTGTAAACCGAATTTATAGGTGAGAGGGAGGAGGGAAGAGTAGCGGGAGAGAGGGGTGGGTGGAGAGTGTAAACTGTGCTTGATGTACGTCAGGTCTTGGTTTGCTTTGTGTTTCTGTACGGAGTTCAAAGAGAGGTTGGAGCTGAAAGGATGATGAAATGTAATGCTGCTGTTTTGACTGTAATTAAGTGTGATGTTATGCTACTGCTTTGACTGTAATTAAGTGTGATGTGTGCGTTATGTTACATGTGTGTGTATGCATGCGTGCATGTGTGTGTGTGTGTGTGTGTGTGTGTGTGTGTGTGTGTGTGTGTGTGTGTGTAATCTTTCACAGTAAGATGACTTTGACTAGGCAAGGGAAATGCTCAGGACTACGTTATTACATTCACAATGTCAACGACAGTAATTTTTTTTAGAGGCATTTCTTTTGAACCGAAAATGGACATTTTTCCCCTAGTGGTGTAAGGTTGCTCGTGTAAGGAGAATAACTCAACATGCCTATGAGAAACTATCTTGAGATACAGCTTTTCAAATTTTGGAGTTTGTATTCTGTACCTTTTTTTTTTTTTTTTTAAATAATGAAATGGTAAGCTTTGATCTCTGATATGATCACCTTGTTACCGAATGATCGCTTTATTACCGAATAATTTTCAGCTATTTTTTTTCACACATTTCACTGTTAATGATGTCATATCTGACGTCTTTAAAGTTGAGTCATTTTCTAGCTCTCTGCATCCCTGCTATACCTAACATGGGGACATTATTGATTGGGAAAATATTCACACATTCTTGATTTGGCGCCCGTAATCTTCTAAAAATGGAAGAGCATATGATTTATGGTTATGTACCAAGGCGGGATTGTTACGGCTAAAGAAACTTTCAGGCAGTTTCCACATCTTTGTAAGCTACGTCGAACATAAAGTGTTGTAGTTAGAGAGCCTGGCCCTAGATAATAGTCAGGCATAGACCGATTATTTCCCAAATAATGTCATCTCAGACTCCCAATTTAGAATTCATCCAGGATTTATTTTTCATATCATCTGTTCACCGTAGCCTGAAGGACAGCGCGCGCGCATGTGTGTATGTATGTATGTATGTGTATATATATATATATATATATATATATATATATATATATATATATATATGTGTGTGTGTGTGTGTGTGTGTGTGTGAGAGAGAGAGAGAATAATGATGAATATGATTTTTTAATCATTGAATATTTTCAAATTATTCCGTCATTGAAATTATATTGAGAGGTTATTCTAAACGTACAAAATGAAGTGGATCTCAATGTTATTGTGACGTAGTTATAATATTCCTTACTGTAAAGCAGACTCAGAAGCAGGAATCAACCAGGCTGCCTTGAGCCCACCTTGTACGTGTGCTGGGTTGGCCGGTTTGTTCACTTGTAGACATGCACAGACGCATAGACCAAACACATGTACATACACGCACGTGCTTGGACGCACACGGATGCACACATCCACGCTCGCTTACATGCGCTTGCACGTACGCCGAGACGCACCCGAACATGCTCCCTCCTATTTCCCCTTTCCCGCCCTCTGTTTTAGGACGTTCAGAGAGAACGGTGAAGGCAACTCTTCTGCATGTTGTAGCAATGCTGGGATATTTTAGGACTGTCCATCGTTGTGTCTTGCTGTGAACAGGAGAAACATAAAACTGGTGCCAGCCGCCGTGGCGAAGTGGTTAGCGTCGCGGACTCCCGGCTGGGATGTCGTGGGTTCGAATCCCATCAGAGTCATGTGGGTTTTTCTGCCCCGACCGGCTCCTACCCAGAGTTGAGTTTGCTGCGGACTCAGTTGGGAAGACTGGGACCACACAGTCGAGTTTCACCCACTTAATGGATGCGTTTCTGAGAGAGTTGTTCAAATTTCCTGACCAACACTGCAGGTGCCTGTATCTTTCGGGCCTGGTTGACGCCGGGATATATTATGAAAGGAAGTGTAGAGTACAGCCTTTCATGTAGTCTCACAGCGAAATGGAATTCCGTAGCATCATCTTAATCATCCCCATTCTCATCGATCAGCATTAATAGTCACAAATTCTGTGGCCCTTCTGTCCTGCTCTCATGGTGACCTCAATTTCGATGTCCTCTTTACGTCTGTGGCCTTGGATTGGTTCCGCTCGGGGTCACCGGTATCGGCGAGTCCATGGGGGCTGTCGTTGGACGGACGTGGTGGCGCCCTCCGGAGGGAGAGCTCACTCACGCCGGCTCCGCGACTGAGCAATTATTGTCGTCAGTAGGGGGCTTAGTAGGTGGTGTCCTGCGTATGTTAGATCAGAACAGGCGCCACTGAACACCACTGAAGTGACTCCTCCGGTGGGTTTCCTCTTGACGACTTGACATTTACTGCTTCCTGTGGATTGCCGGTGCCGGGGCTGCGGCGGGCCGACCGGGCTGCGGCTATGGACGGGGTGTCGGAATGAGCGACGTGGGTGCACTGCCTCCGAGGTGGCGCAGAGGTTGGGACAGCGAAAAAAAAAAAAAAAAAAAAAAGAAAGAAAGAAAAGAACATAAAACTGGGGTTGGCAGGTGGGTGGAATGTGGGGTGGAGTGAGTTCAATCGTGGCCGTGCTTTAAGTTTGGGAGGTTAGTAATCGCATCGGGTGTTAAAACTTGCATGACCGGTACAGCTGGTCGGTGCGAGGTCGCATTATTTGTTCATGTGAATGATACCCCCAGTCACATGCCCGTGTATGGTTGGAAGCATTTTTCGATGAAATTTTACTGATGATCTTTTACCGACAGTAATACGCCTAATTAGTTCGCATTAAAAAAAAAAAATCTCGACTCGTGCATGCGGTCACTGTTATGAGACGTAATGTAGCATGGATTGAATGTTCTAGTTATCAGCATCACCTCAATCATGGACATTTTGCATGCATTTCCTTTTTTTGTGGCTTTTTTTAAAAATGGTGAATAGTCAGCTATTCACTTTTTAAAAGTTGTATAATACGCAACTGAATAGTTCATCTTCGGCGAAAAATGACACTTTAAAAAATAGCATTGTTATTGGAAGACTTCACTGTGTTTTGCGAATCCATGACACCTTAGAGCAGTCCCGAGCGTTCCTAGGATAGGCGGGCAAAACTGGAACTTCGAAAGTCTGTGGGTAGTTCTGAAAATTGTCTCCGACTCCAGATCTCAGAGCGAGCAGAAAACAGCCGTCTGGCCGCTCTCCTCAAACCTTGCTGGGCCTTGTCAGTCCATCGTTGACCACTCCACTGCAGCACCATTTTATTTCACTCGGTCGTCCGTTATGTCGTTATTGTACCCACCGCTAGGAAAAACCCGTTTTGATTGGCCTGCTTGCCGTTATCACTTTGGATCTAAGGTAAGAGAAATGCTGGTCTACGCGGGCGTCCCCCGTTCCCTTATCCATTACCCCTACTCTCTTTCCTTCTTTTCTCCCACACTGCTTTTCCTTGCTGTGTGTTTTGTATACGACCAAAGACGATCCGTAGAGCGTACTGTCTTTGATACGAGTAAAGCCTCTTATTTACCCGCATCCTGGCTCCCCGTCTCCACCAGGGAAATGGGAGGTCTCTCCCATTTCTCTGGTCTCCACCCAAGCCGTTTTTTTTTTCTTATTTCCCCTCACCCTCAGTCCTCGTCCCTACCCCAGCATTTTTCTGTATACCCATTCCTCATCCTCTTTACCCGTCTCCACCCCAGCCGTCTTCTTCACGTCTATCGTTCCTGCTTCCCGACCCAAAGCCAGCCCACCCCTCCTCCGCTGCTTTCCACACTCGCAAAACCACAGGCTGTGAGGATGGAAAAAAATCGGGCAGTCCTCGTGGAAAAATGCACTTACAGACACAAGTGATCCTATAGCAATTTTCGCTCAGATTTTATTCTGGAACACCACCCAAACCGCAGTCTGTCTGTCTGTCTGTCTGTCTGTCTCTCTCTCTCTCTCTCTCTTTGATGCGTGAAAGGGCGTGCGGAGAGAGAGACAGACAGACAGACAGACAGACAGACACAGAGCGAGAGAGAGAGAGAGAGAGAGAGAGAGTCCCAAGTCCTAATCTGCGAATTTGTACAAAGACGCGCTCATGCACATACAGACACGACTATGCGCGCGCGCACACACGCACGCAAACCCACGCTCGCAGAACAGAGATGGGGGAGTGGGGGGGGGGGGGAGACAGAGACAGGCAGACAAGGCAGGCAGACAATCAGACAGATAGACAGGGGGAAGAGCAGATAAGGTCAAGTTGTTCGTGCCAGCGACTTTCCATTACATTTCACTCAGCAAGACCCATGGGCCGCATACAAATAGCTTGAAAGGGACAAATCCTCTGTTCCAGATTTCCACAATGTGAAATCATACCCCAGAGTGCCAATTATGACTGGGTCCATTAGAGGACCCTGCTTTTATGGTGCATAGAACAACTGGCGGAACATAACTCGGGTTTATATTTAAAAAACAAAACAAAACAAAACAAAAACAAAGAAAAAAAAACAGATTTCCTTCCCAAGTTATAGTCCTGGCCGACAACATTCATATTTCATTGAAGGTAAAATGCATGGATTTTTATACGGAGAGTTTTTTTTTTTTTTTTTTTTTTTTTTTTTTTTAATAAATACTATTTCACCGTCGTCTCTCTTTTTAGATTGCATGAAAGTCGGACGGCGGGATTCACTGCATTCTGTCACGTTTCTCACGATTGGAACCAGGGGGAAAAAACGCTTTACACAATTGGGATTATTCCTTTTGGCTGGGCGGTTTGTGAGCACGAGGTGGTGAACATATGCGAGGCTAGCCCGATTTCGGTTCGCTGGTAGCCGCCGGTGATTGAACCGACAAAGGCCCCATGTCTTTTATGCAAACTCGGGTCCTGTCGTGTTGGAGAGGGGCGGGGGCTCTGGGGAAAACAGCTGTTGTTATCCTCAAGGAAAACAGCGAAAAATTTGTATGACATGCTATCCTGAGGGTCACAACTATTTTTCTCAGGATGATCACAGTTTTCCTTGGGATCACAATTCCCCCCACCCCCACCCCCACCCTGATATCCATGTTTTCCTGACGAAAACAGGTGTTATTTCACCGAGGATAACAATTGATATCGTAAGGAAAACGGTACTAACATGGACAACAGCTATGATCGCTGTGTAACATGGCAAGCGCCAATGGAGTGGATAAAACAGGGACAATTTTGTGATCCCGAGGATCATCCCTGTTTTCCGGTTTTCGTTGTTTTCCTCAAAGGTAATCATGGCTTTCCCCACAAAGAGAGAGAGAGAGAGAAAAAAGGAAAATAATTCTGGTATTTATGAATAACATTGATAATATTTTTCTTGGGGGGAAAAAAGGCAAAAACACTTGTGATCTGAACGTGTGTGTGCGTGTGTGTGTGTGCGTGTGCGTGCGAACGCTCGCGCGTGTGTGCGCGCGCGCGCGCGTTTTGTGTGTGCACGCGCGCGTGCGTGAACAAAGGAATGGAGTTAGGTGTTGCACTAGCGTTGCCCAGTGAACAAACGTAGTGATGTGCGCGGACACGTCGCCATGTTTATAGCCTACTTGATCAGAGGATGGCCAGGTCAGAGCTGTCGCACGAATACGCCATTTTCTCTCTTCTCCTCTCTGTCTCCAGTATTGTCCTGCTGTTTCGTGTACATGCACAGAAATGCGTTGTGGATGTGCATCACTGATGTTGTTTCCCCCGTTCAGCTTGATTGTTGATAAAGTGACATCACTGTATGCATGCATGCTCCATTGCACATGTGCACGTTTGTGCTCCCTCTCTCATATATATGCATGTACCCATCCCATTCATACTTGAACAGGGAGACTTGAGTAGACACACGTAATGCATGCGCATATAAACAGGTGTTTGCGCATGCGCTTATGCGCGCGCGTGCGAACGCACGCACGCACGCGCACGCGCGCGCGCGCGCGCACACACACACACACACAGCCGGAAGGGAGGGGGATGAAGTTGTGTGTCCGCGAGCTTCTGTCATTCCAGAACTCACATCCTAACGCGGGTGGCACAAGAGAGTTGAGAACTCTTTCTATCCCACACCTCCACAGATAGGAAGCAAACACGGCAGGCACAACCTCCTAGAAACTCCGTACTTATATCGCTTTTTGGGTTGGGAAAGAGAAGAGAGAGAGGGGGGGGGGGGGGGGGGGGGGGGGGGGGGGGGACAGGGGCAGTAAAAGAGGCCGATGTTGGCTGGTCCGTGGTCCGTGTGCTCCCTCCTTTTCCTCTGGTGCACCATCATCAGACAGACGTCTCCTGGGAAGTAACGCAAACTAAAGTCCACTTCCCTGGAGGTCAGCCCCACGGGACCTTGGATACACAAGCGCCTTCTGGTCAATCTGTCTTGAGTGGAGGGAGGCGGGAGTTTGGGGCCAGGACTTGCTTTGTGCAGAGTGGGACCTGCCAAGTTGCCACACATGTGTTGTCGGTAGACGAGAAGACATCAAGTGGAGCTATTTTGCGCGAACACGTCAGCCAGCCCCCCCCCCCCCCCCCCCCCCCCCCCCCCCCCCCCCCCCGTTTCTTTTTTTTTTTTTTTTTTTTTTTTTCTTTTTGCCGGCGTTTAGCACCAGCTCGTGAACGCGTGCGCGTATGCTTATTCGCGTGTTCATCCAGATATAGACATAAAGCATAGGGTCGAGCACGCTTGGCATCGTTTTGGGTTATCAAAAATAGGTAGGGGAGAAGTCTGGTGAGCCATGGGGTTGGATGGGTGTTGTTAGGGACGGGGATGAGGGTAGCTAGTAAAGAAAGGGTTGCTGCGACAATTCCATTAGTGGTAGAGACGGTGTCGCTGGCAGCAATTATACCGGTAGACCTTGAGCTCGCTGCACTGCTGGAATTGTGATTGTGGTAGCCTGTACCAGAGACACTGGTGGTCGGAGATACATGGAGAGAAATGAAGAAGTCTATGCGTCTTCCCCAATCTTCATCCATCAGTGGTATCTATGCCTCCCGGACATTCCTTTTTATGTTTTTTTTTCGTTTTTTTTTTCTTTCTTAGTTTTCGTTCTGAGTTTTTTTTTTTCTTTCTGTTTTCTTCTTTTTCTTTGGATTTTCTTTCCATTTGTCCTACCCTTCCCTCTCTCTTTGTTTATCCAGTCATTGATAGGCAGCTATGGCAGAATTGCCTTAGGCCTACATATGTACACACTAATACTACGAAAGGAAGATCAGCAGGCATAACCCCGAACCCGTTGCACGTTGTATTTCCCATCGTTGATATTATCATTGCTGTTGTTCTTCTCATCATTTCCCCCTTTTTCTTCTTCTTCTGCGTCTATTCTTTGTCCTCGTTCTTCCTAAAGGCACTGTGAAAGTTAGGTTAACGCATTGCCTCGAAGTTCGCAGTTAGTGGGACATAGCGAGATGGGACCCCCCCCCCCCCCCCCCCCCCCCCCCCCCACCTCCTTAGCGCCTATTTTTTGACAGAAAATGCAGTATTCACCGCTCATCTCACGGTGCTGTCGTTCTTGTGGCATCACAGTAGGGGTAAGATAGATCCCTAAGCCCCACTCCTCGTCTGCCATGTCCCTTTCATGGTGGGTGTGCATGCTGATCCTGAGCGTACCTCAGATTTGTAGGTTTAGGCTGTCGCTCATTTACCCCCCCCCCCTTTGCCTTGCTGGTCCTTGTTTTCATTATAGGCATCATGATGCAGTGGGGGTTTATTTGTTGTATTTAGACATGGAAAGAGCAGTTCATGAAATAGCTTTTATCAACCTAGAATGACGAGACGAACAACAAACAACATGTACACGAGAGAGAGAGAGAGAGAGAGAGAGAGAGAGAGAGAGAGAGAGAGAGAGAGAGAGAGGATGGATGAATGCAAATCAACGTCATGTTTACTGTCAAGGTGAAGCTACCCACAATGGGAAGAAAAAGTTTGAAGTTGGGGAAATGGATGTTGTGTGAGTTCATTTCTCCTCCTCCTCCTCCTCCTCCTCCTCCTCCTCAATGTGCGGCTGTTCCACCACCGTGCATTGCATGTTTGACGAACCGGTCAAGAAAAGAGGGGGTGGGAGAAAGTAAGGTTGGAGGGGGGAATAGATAAGTATCTCGGCTCCGACGTCTCCACACGTCGCATGTCAATAAGCCTCTGCCTGAACTAGCACTCACCGCAGCTCAACAGCTCTCCTGCCTGGCAGGGCTGTTCGTTGGCGGAGTGAACTGCCAGTGAATGCAAGTATTGCGCCGAACTCGTCACAGACTTTCCTGTCTCCCGCACCCCGTTCGTTCCCCTGGGTCTTTTGACTTCGTCACGCCTGGATGGGTATGACATCTGTATCTCATTGTCAGTTAAGTGATGGTGGTGATAGCAGTAGTATCAAAGATGATGATGATTATATGATATTGATGGCGTGTGTGTGTGTGTGTGTGTGAGGCTAGACTTTTTTTTTTAAAAGCGACTTGAAAAAGGAGGGATGGTTTTCTCTCTCTCTCTTTTGCTAAAAGTGGGCTCTCTCTCTCTCTCTCTCTCTCTCTCTCTCTCACTCTCACACACTCTCTCACACACACACACACACACACACACACACACACACACACACACACACAAGCGCGCGCGCACGCACGCTCTCTCTCTCTCTCTTTCTCTCTCTCTCTCTCACACACACACACACACACACACACACACACACACACACACACACACACACACACACACACACACACACACGCACAAACACACACGCGCGCATGCGCGCACGTATACACATACACACAAGCGCTGACGCGCGTGTGTGCGCGCACGTGTCCCACATACGGAGGCAGGAGAGGTAACGGAGATAATGATCAACTGCAGGCAAAACAAAACAAAACAAAACAAAAAATGGTCGGTATATAGCTCTCATGTCATTGTGTAGAGGTCAGATAAAACACGAGGGAAGACGATCTCCGGAAACTGGTTTCAGTTTCCTAGTTTTATTTCGTCATTTTGACGCGCTTTAGGACCCTTAGGCGCACTTCCGTCGCCTGTGGTGTCGATTCCTAGAGTCCTATTCTTCATTCATCCTTACATGCAGTACATCTCTGTTCCTGCCATTCATTGTATAGTATTTGTTTTTTCTTTTTTTTTCTATATAGGTAATGCGCGTCTGTTCTTTCCACGTGATTAAAGCTCTGTTCTACATTTTTTTTTTTTTTTTTTTTTTACGTGTTGACAGTTCTATTCTTTCTACGTAAATACATGTGACGCAGCTCTGATCTTTCTGTGATCAGTTTTTATTTCTGCTTTGTTCTTTCCACATAAATACAAGTAATATAGCTCTGTCGATTCTGTCATTACGTGTTGTGTATGTCTGTTTTGCCGTGTAATTACAGATAACACACACTCTATTTTTCTTCATCGTAATACTGTGTGTGTGTTTAATACAGATCTGCTCTTTTCATATTATCAAGAAGAAGACAGCGTCATCATTCCTCATGAGTACACATTGTACAAGCTCTCTCTCTCTCTCTCTCTCTCTCTCTCTCTCTCTCTCTCTCTCTCTCTCTCTCTCACACGCACACACACACACACACACGCGTTTACTGTATTACTCCTGTGTGCGAGGACAAACGGATATGTTACGATTTTATTTATTTATTTATTTTGTTAACCTTGTGATTTGATACACACTGGAGTTTTATTTATTTATTTATTTTGTTAACCTTGTGATTTGATACACACTGGAGATGAATGTGTATTATTTGTTTGCAAGGAAAGGAAGAGGGAAATGTTACTGTTCTGTTACCCCCTCGCCCCTTTGTGTCAAAAGACCTCTCTGGTAATGACAGTAAAATATTAAAGTGGTTGACATCTCTCTCTCTCTCTCTCTCTCTCTCTCTCTCTCTCTCTTAGTTTTCCGGTGTGTTTTTAGAAGGTGTATTTCAAAGGGTTGTGTGAATGATTTTTTTTTTCTTTTTTTTTTTCGTTTTTTTTTTTTTTTTTTTTTGTATTTTTTGTAGTGACTTGTGAGTTAACTTCAACGCGGTGACAGCCCTGATATGGCCCTTTGCGGTTGGCTGGGCTGTCAGCAGTATTGTCTTACCTTCTTTCTTTCTTTCTTTCAAGTATGTGTGTGTGTGGCCGTGCCCGTCATGCACAAGCGCGTGCTTGCGTTCACCTGCTAATGATTTTTTTTTTTTTTTTTTTTTTTTAACCAATGTGTATGCGATCCCAGCAACTGAATTCGGTTAGCAAGAACACCGTGTGCACAAAAGGACAGGTGCCGAAGTGTATGGTAAGTTTTTATCACACACGCAAAAAAAAAAAAAAAAAAAAAGAAAAAATCACTGGTATATTTACCCATCAACTTGCCAGCGGCTTTCGACTTTCCAGCACTGCTTCCTCAGCCTGTTGCAGACAGAGAAATGGGAGAGAGCCCTCGCTGTGGTTGCGGACTGACAAATCAAAAATGTCATGGTTTGCTCCACCTTGAAGGAGGGGCCTGCCCAGTCGTCTATCCGGGGTACCATCCCTACCTCCCTCGCCCCCCCCCCCCCCCCCCCCCCCCCCCCCCCGCGCGCCACATTTTCCATTTTTCTTGTGCCCCTCTCTCACCCCCCCCCCCCCCCCCCCAAACCGTACTTCTTTTACCTCCCCGATCTCCTTGGCTGCTGTGCTTTTGGCACAGCGCTCGCTTGCACTTTGTGTGGTGGGGGAATTTCGGAGCCGACTGTCGATCGTCGAGGCTTTGGAGAAGGCAGCCAACTCGGAGATTACGTCCCGAGCGGCGTTCTGCTGCTGCTGGAAGGTCTTTTCTATCTGTGTATGTGTGTGCGCGCGCGCGCACGCACGCGAGTGTTTGCATGTGTCATATTCTCTACATAATTTCCTTTTCTCTTTTTGCACGTGCTTTCCTTCCCCCCCGCCACTCTTGCTTCCGCTTTCATTGACCTTGCCAGTGTTGAATCAGTTAGAAGAGCAACCAAGAAAAGTGTGTTGGGTGTTTTTCACCCTTTTCCCAGTCACTTTAACCCCCCCCCCCCCCCCCTCTCTCTCTCTCTCTCTCTCTCTCTCTCTCTCTCTCTCTCTCTCTCTCTCTCAGCGCGCGTGTGTACCTGTCGCTTTTAGAAATTAATTCCCCTTTTCCTTTTGACGCTTCCCTGCACTCACCAATTTCACTCCCATGGTTCATTTTTGTCGGTGTTTAATTAATCAGAAATGCAACAAGGAAACATGTATCGGATATTTCACTCACTCAGTTGTTCGTCCCTTCCCCGTCGATTTCCTTCTTCCTATCCCCCTCCCCTCTCTCTCTCTCTCTCTCTCTCTCTCTCTCTGTCTCTCTCTCTCTCTCTCTCTTTCTGTCTCCTCCCTCCCTCTCCTCTCTCTCTCTCTCTCTCTCTCTCTTTCTGTTCCAACACATGTACAGTCTATCGGTCATATATTTCTCTGTGGATGTCTCTTCGATCCTGCTCCTTTTGATTACTTTTTTTTTTTTTTTTTTTTTGTTTCGCGAAAGAAGCATTTGGACAGCAGGAGCGTTGATGTAGCGGTGGGGCGAAAGGGAAGGACGGAGGGGGAGGGAGTGGAGGGGAGGGCAGTCCCGGGGCATGTCGTCTGTGTCAAGATTGTCCAGAGCGACTGGAGACTCGGGAGGGGCCCAGATGAAAGCGCACTGATGATATTACTGGCACTGACGCGCTTTGACGTGACACGGAGGGGGTGGGGGTGGGGGCGGTGAGCCTTCGATCGATCGTCTCTCTCTGTTACCTTCTCTCTGTCTGAGAGTCTGCCTGTTTGTCTGTCTGTCTGTCTGTCTGTGTCTGTCTCTGTCTCTGTCCCTCTGTCTCCTTTTTCTGCACTGCGCCTAATGTTAAAACCGATCTATTGTTGAATTTGGACAAGCATTTAAGATACGTAACTTCTAGATTCAGACTCGGTATTTCTGAAATTGCAGTGCACTATTATCGTCACCGACCCCATAGCAATGAAGATTTATTATGCCAACTCTGCAAAGAGGAGATAGAAAGTGAAGTTCATTTTGTGTTATGTTGTCCTGTCCTGCAAAATTAAGAGCTCAGTATATACTTTGAAGTATTATAAAAGTCCCAAATCACTTCAGATTAGCACTTCTTTTGGCATGTACTTGTGAACAAACAGTCAGAAATTTGTCGATTTGTCTTTTAAAAGCGTTCCAACTGCGGTCTTCTATGTTATCTTAGAATAGTTTATGAACATATATTGGTTATGTCTGTGTGTATCCTTAGGGTGCTTTTGTGATTGTACTTGCTAGCACCCCTTCATGAGGGCTAATCATGAATAGCAATGGCTCTCTCTCTCTCTCTAATCTCTCTCTCTCTCTCTCTCTCTCTCTCTCTCTCTCTCTCTCTCTCTCCCACTCCTCTCTCTCTCTCTCTATCTCTCTCTCTCCCTCCCTCCCTCTCTGTCTCTCTGTGGTTAGGGGGATGCCTGGATGGGCTGGGGGGGGTGGGGGGTATGGAATGGCGAGAAGAAAGGAAAGAAGGGTGAGAGTGTGATGGCTTTCATGACAGATAGTTTATCAGATGGTGATTGAGCTGTCCTAGGTCTTTCATCAATTCGTTGAAGTCTGAGTCCTGACCACCACCACCACCACCACCACCACCACCAAAAAAAAAAAAAAAAAAAAAAACAAAAACAAAAGGGTTGACATTCAATAATAATTTTGCTTAATGTCGGTTCAACCAAAGTTAATCTGACAAGTGCAGTTGTGTATGACTCAAAACTGGTCATGGTTGTGTGCTGGAGTTTTTAAACCTGGTTTAGGTTCAAGACTCTCAGTGTAGATATGTCTCAATTAAAGTCTTAAAAACAGGTAGTGCCAACACCAAAGATGTCCTGCTCGGAGGAGTGTTAAATGTTATTCAAGAAAGCATACTGCTTAGTTTAGCAAAATATAGTCAACAAGGGAAGATTGTGCCTCATTGCACGATCTCTGATTTTTTTTCTCATTACCTTTCTTCTTCTCTTTGCATTTTTTTTTTTTTTTTTGCATTTTGCTGTTTGAGTTGTGTGCTGTCCAGGATCTGTTAAAGCTTGCCTATCTCGTCATCCCAAACTTGATCAAGGTAAAAGAAGTGTGTGTGTGCGTGCGTTGTGTGTGTGTGTGTGTGTGTGTGTGTGAGTGTGTGTGGTGAGAGAGAGAGAGAGAGAGAGAGAGAGAGAGAGAGAGAGAGAGAGAGAGAGATCAGGATCTAGATCAAAATAGAGTTCAGTTTGTCAAGAAAACCCATAGTTTTGCTATAAAAAATACAAACCAAATGGAAGATAATGCGCCATTCAACAGTGCTGTCGAATTTAATGACGTGTTCATACACAGGAACTTTTGGGTACAAATCTTAGTGGCCGAAGTATGGGCCAAGTTTGTACAGGAGACTAAGAGTATCCTGAGTCATCACGTTTTATTCGTTTGTTTCCTTGATTTGAATTCTGTTTAATTTCTTAAAAACTGATGGTTCATATCATGTAACAAGGACTGTCTTCAGTGAGCAAATCAGACACATTTTGTCAAACTCTGTGTGTGTGTGTGTGTGTGTGTGTGTGTGTGTGTGTGTGTGTGTGTGTGTGTGTGTGTGTGTTTGCAAGTCTATATGTCCATGAAGGTAGAAAGACCAACAGACTGAAATGTATGAGGAAAGAAACAGATCAGCCAGGCTAAGACACTGGATTGAAACCATACCACTGGAACCGTTATTCAACAGTATAGCCCTTCTTCAGTGGATCAGACTGTTGGAGAACCGGTGAGAGAGAAGACTGTACTCGAAACTTTCACTACAAATAGGAGTAGAGAGACGTTGAGGGAGGGGGGAGTGAGACAGAGAGGGGAGGGGAGAGAAAGAGAGAGAGAGATTTTATTTGGAATACGAGAGATGGATATTTATAACAAACAGTTTCCGAGAGAAAAATAGGAGGAAAGTGAGTGTGTGTGTGTGTGTGTGTGTGTGTGTGTGTGTGTGTGTGTGTAGGGTGAGGAGGAGGAGACAGGGAGAACTGATGGGATGGGAGTAGAGGTGTTTTGTGTGAGGGAAGTCTTCCTGAACCACTCAAGCCTTTTTTTTTTTTTTTATGTATGAATTAATTGCATTTCCAAATGTCATGCCTCATCAAGCTAACTGGTGAAACAGATGATGGTGGGGTTTCATGTGGCACAGTGCCAAGTCCTCGTGCCTTCACTCCACTTTCTCATTAAACACCTCACGTGCACTTTTGTTTTGTCTTTCACAGTCTCATGAAGGTGGAGCAGTTTATACCATATTTGAATGATTTTGCATATTCAGACCTGCCAACCATCCCACTCTCAGTGGAATTTGTTATGCTCAAGCACACGTCATTGTGCTTGATGTAAAAAAAAAAAAAGAAAGAAAAAGAGAGAAAGAAAGAAAAAGAAAACTTTTAGTTCAGAAAGGTTATGGGCAGCAGCACAGGAAATAATTCTTGTCTATTCATTGTGAAGATCTCTTTGAAAATTGATTGGTTTCTTAGGTCAACTACCTCAGATTATTAGTATTATGAATATTTATGAATGAGGTAAAGTGTTAACTGTGAATGTTCTAGTTTCTCTGTGGATGGATGTGGGTGGTGCCCTAGAGAAGGGCATGCTCACTCACATGACTCCATGACTAAACAGTTGTTACAGTCAGTCAGGAGCTTAAGCTGTGACATCCTTTGTAAACTGGATCGAAAAAGGCACTACTGAACATGAGTGAAGCAGCTTGGCAGCAGTGCAAAGTCTGCCTTGGTGGCCTGCCCCACAACAACTTGCTAGTGACTGCACCTTGTGGACTATGGTGCTCAGATTGCAACTGAATGAACCCAGATGTTGCTGTAAATGTGATGACTGGAATTAATTGCATGGGATTAATGCTTCGGGAGGAGAAGATGGGGGGATGAGTAATTAGAGGGTCCAGGAGGAGCATGGGGGGGGGGGGGTGGGGGGGAGTGAGAGAGAGAGAGAGAGAAAGTTTCCTAATTTAACTCCCATCTACTGTCGGACCTTAAGTGGGTGAACATGTCAAATCTGAAATTTAGCGTAAGTTTTTTTTTTTTTTTTTTTTTTTTTTTTTTTTTTTTTTTTTGTCTTTTCTACCGGGTGTTGGATGCAGAAAGTGTTTGAAGCACTGTTGCTTGCATGTCTGTTCTGTAACCTTGGGTACAATATTTGAGGTACCTGGGATGTAAGGCCTCACAGTCTCCATCTGTCTTAATTCTCAGCGGCCCTCTGGAGCTGGCAGAGGACAAACTGTCCATTTCTTAGTGTTGTCCTCCTACCTTTATCTTATCTTCATCTCTCTTGCACTGTACCCCATAGATGGTTTTTTTGCTGTGCCGCATCTTCCTGCTCACAAGAGTGGAGTCTTTGGTGTTTTGTCCAGTTCTTTCTGTCCATAAATGTCCTCATTTGTAGTGTAATGTTTGTTCGTCATGTTCAAGCTTGTGCAGTAAGGTCTCATCTACGGGATTGGATCCTGCTATGGAAAATTTGCAGTGAGTGTCTGCGTTTCACATGGGAACAAGAAAATGGAGATGCCCAATGAGAGATCATTTGATGCAGGGACATGATGTCATGCCAATGGTCTTCAGTTTTGTTTAGCGCTGCTGTTGTCCATGCTATCTGTGGACAAGATGTTTGGTTGGAATTACTCAACTTTATTAATTAATGATGACCCCCATGTTTTTTTTTTTTAATCTCTTGACAGTTTCAGGTTTCTGGCCTTCCACTCTGATTCCTTTGACAGACAGAGTGTATTGTAAGTACTGGATCATCTTTGTCTTCTGGGCACTGATCTAAGCTGGACGCCTGAGGTGTTCTGTCTCCACACCCTAGTATGGTTAGCTCTTTTTTGTTCCCGCCAGCCAGGCTGTCGATGTTGTGGGCAGCAAAATTGAGATTGCTCTGCCGTTGTGGCTGACCGATCATCCATGATAATGCATTGGTCAATGCCCTTTGTTGGAAAGTTTTGAAGCGACTGTTTCCAGAAGGTACGGTTTTGTCCAGATCTGCTGTCCTGAGGATGGATCAACGATCAGCTGTTGCATTCAGACGCAACAAAACCCACCACTAGAAAATTGTTAGTGGGAGGGTAGTGAGGGAAGTGCGATCTATCACTGACAACAAAGAAATAAGGATAGGTAAGCTTGAGCCATTGCTGATATTTAAAATGAAGTGATGGGAAGCTTGATAAGAAGCTCGAGCCATCACTGATAAAAAAGAAACTGTGACAGGGAAGCAGGATCCATCACTGATAACAAAGAAACTGTGACAGGGAAGTGTGATTCATCATTGATAACAAAGAAACTGTGACAGGGAAGAGTGATTCATCATTGATAACAAAGAAACTGTGACAGGGAAGTGTGATTCATCATTGATAACAAAGAAACTGTGACAGGGAAGTGTGATTCATCATTGATAACAAAGAAACTGTGACAGGGAAGTGTGATTCATCATTGATAACAAAGAAACTGTGACAGGGAAGTGTGATTCATCATTGATAACAACAAAGAAACTGTGACAGGGAAGAGTGATTCATCATTGATAACAAAGAAACTGTGACAGGGAAGTGTGATTCATCATTGATAACAAAGAAACTGTGACAGGGAAGCAGGATCCATCACTGATAACAAAGAAACTGTGAAAGGGAAGTGTGATCCATCATTGATAACAAAGAAACTGTGACAGGGAAGCAGGATCCATCACTGATAACAAAGAAACTGTGACAGGGAAGTGTGATTCATCATTGATAACAAAGAAACTGTGACAGGGAAGCAGGATCCATCACTGATAACAAAGAAACTGTGACAGGGAAGCAGGATCCATCATTGATAACAAAGAAACTGTGACAGGGAAGTGATTCATCATTGATAACAAAGAAACTGTGACAGGGAAGTGTGATTCATCATTGATAACAAAGAAACTGTGACAGGGAAGTGTGATTCATCATTGATAACAAAGAAACTGTGACAGGGAAGTGTGATTCATCATTGATAACAAAGAAAACTGTGACAGGGAAGTGTGATTCATCATTGATAACAAAGAAACTGTGACAGGGAAGTGTGATCCATCATTGATAACAAAGAAACTGTGACAGGGAAGTGATTCATCATTGATAACAAAGAAACTGTGACAGGGGAAGTGTGATCCATCATTGATACAAAGAAACTGTGACAGGGAAGCAGGATCCATCACTGATAACAAAGAAACTGTGACAGGGAAGCAGGATCCATCACTGATAACAAAGAAACTGTGACAGGGAAGCAGGATCCATCACTGATAACAAAGAAACTGTGACAGGGAAGCAGGATCCATCACTGATAACAAAGAAACTGTGACAGGGAAGCAGGATCCATCACTGATAACAAAGAAACTGTGACAGGGAAGCAGGATCCATCACTGATAACAAAGAAACTGTGACAGGGAAGCAGGATCCATCATTGATAACAAAGAAACTGTGACAGGGAAGTGCGACTCGTCACTGGTAACAGAGATGAAGAGTGGAGGTGGGGGGAGGGGATGGTGAGACTGCCCAAGAATTCATCAATGGCATATGAACTGATCCTTTTGTTTGTTAATCTGTGCTAATGCCCGGTGTGTCTGTCCGGTTCACCTGAGTGGCCTTCCTGTCTCCATGCTTGTCAGCTTGGGTCTGCTGCTGGTGGGAGTGTCAGGATGACAGGTCTCTCTGGTTGCAGAAGAAGAATGGAGACAGAAGAGGAGAGGTGGAAAAAAAAAAAACTGGGTGGGTGTGGTGTGAAGAGATGTTGGTGTGGTTTGACACCACTCTCTCTCTCTCTCTCTCTCTCTCTCTCTCTCTCTCTCTCTCTCTCTCTCTCTCTCTCTCTCCACTCCTCCACTCCTCCACCACCTCTTCCACCTTCTCGGCCACCTCCACCTCCTCATCTTTTCTCCGCTCTAGATCTTTAATTTTTTTGCTTTCTGCAGAGAAAGGGAGCGAGTTAATATGGTTAACTCCACACACACACACACACACACACACCTGCTTCTCTCTCTCTCTCCTCCTCCCCTCCCTCCCTCCCTCTCTGTCTCTGTCTCTCTCACTGTCTCTCTCTCTCTCTCAGTGCAAGTGCGTGTGAGCATGTGTGTGTGTTTGTGTGAGCAATATGTTCTATATAAAGGCTGTCCATCTCTCACTCCCCAAGTACAAGCCCGGTGTAACAGCCTGTTCTTACCCCCCCCCCTCTGGAACTTACCCCGGGATAAGTCTGGACTAGCCTGCTTTCACACAGGGGTCATTCTAGGACTAGCTAGAACTTACCCCTCTAGTTGGAACTTATCTCCTCGGGGGTTTAGAGTCTCTTGAGTACCTGTGTACAATGCAGATGACTAGTGGTCAGTGCCACTGACCACTGGTCATTATGACGTAAATCGGAGATTTGAACTATTTAACAGCAAATTAGAGTTTCCCGAGTGCTTGTGTACCTTGTACAATGTAGATATTTGTGGTCAGTGCCACTGACTACTGGTTATTATGAGGTAAATCAGAGATTTTAACTATATCACAGCTAATTATAGTCTTCCTAGTACCTGTGTACCTTGTACAATGCAGATGACTAGAGGTCAGTGCCATTGACCACTGGTCACAGTGACGTAAATCAGATATTTTGACTGTGTTACAGTTCATCAGTGTCTCATGAGTGTTTGTATACCTTGTGCAATGCAGACAACCAGTGGTCAGTGTCACTGACCATTGGTCACTTTAATGTATATCAGAGATTTTTAACTATTTTTACAGATAATTAATGTCTCCTGAGTGCCTGTGTACCTTGCACAATGCAGATGACTGGGGGGTCAGTTCCAACTTGGGGGGGGGGGGGGGGGGGGGGGGGGTAGGATCCAGCTAGTCCTGGAATGACCCCAGGGGTAAAAGCAGGGTAGCCCAGACTTACCCCAGGGTAGTTCCAGAGAGAGGGGGTAAGAATGGGCTGTTACACTGGCATCATTGATCCAGACACTGGCAGTGCATTCAGTGTCCTTTGATGCTTCCAGCAACTGGTGAGAACATTCTTACAAAGCTTTCACATCCTCGCTGTGGAGACTGCTAGATTTTGTTTGTTTGTTTTTTTTTTTTCTGGAAGGGTAGGGATTGGATGGGCAATACAGAATGTTGTGTTTTCAAATGAAAAGAAAACAATGATGAAGGTAATGGAAACTTATTTGGGAAAAAAAAAAATTATCATGGGCACGCTGTTTTCAGAGAAAGGAGGAAGGGTGGGGGGGGAGGGGTTAACTTGGATGCCATGCGGCTGGTCTCAGTCCTCGGTATAGTAATTGTTAACCTGTGTACAATGTCAGTATTCTATCTATAAAAAATCTCTGGTCTTAAATAGGTGGCCACCTTATTGAGCGCAAAGGAAGATGTGGCTCGAGGGGGAAAAGTGGGAGGAAGGCGACTAGAGCAGAGGGAGATCTCTCTGGTCTTGCTTTCACGACCAGTTGATAAAAGAGTAAAGCTTATGGAAAGTTGCAAAGTCACTGATGTGTGTTTAGGGTTTTCTTCCACCCAGATGTTGGTTGCACCCTATCTGACAGACAGAATTTGGCAGATTCTTTAAGGATAGGTGGAGGGTAGAGGGCGGTAACAGGATGGATTGGGTTGGTGGGAGGGGGAGGGGGTGTGTGTGTGTGTGTGTGTGTGCTGTAGTTCTGACAAAATCTTGGCCATTCATTCTGGGGTATGGGTGGCGTGTTTTTCTTTGGAGGCTGTCTGCTTCATAGAAAGCGATTTCCACCTACCGAATGGAACTGGCTGGCTTGGTGAATTGTCGGTGATTTCTGGGCTTATAACTGATGATGTACACATATGTAGCTGCACACTAGCTTGGAAGTTGGATAGGGATAGGAAGGAGGCGTGGACAAAGATGATGTAGGAAGCTAGTAAATTCAGTTCTGGCTGGCTTTTATTGTGTTCACCCTGTGCTTACTTTATTGCATTTATTCTTAGTGCTTCAGGAGATCGAAGGAGAAAAAGAACTTTTAAGTTTGTTTGCTGTCTGTTTGTCTGTCTGCCTCTCTCTCTCATTCTTTCCTCCCTTGCTCCCTGTGTGAGTCTGTGTGTGTGTGTGTGTGTGTGTGTGTGTGTGTGTGTGTGTGTGTGTGTGTTGTTTTGGGTAGGGTGTAAACAAGCTCTAATTGTTTCTTACCATGAAAAGATTTTGTTTGTTAAATTATTTCTCTTCCCCCCCCCCCCCCCCCCCTCTCTCTCTCTCTCTCTCTCTCTCTCTCTCTCTCTCTCTGCACCCACAGAACACCAATCATCCCGTCTACATGTTGGTGTTTTGGGGATGTTATAAAAGCTTTCTGTCCAGTCACATGGTTTGCACAGGAGACATTGCCATGCCCTGATCCATGATTCAATAAGAGCACTTGTTTTCAGCAGCCTGGCTGGCTGGGAGGTTGTGGGTACAATTCCCATCAGAGACATGTGGGATTTTCCTGCCTGGTCCAGCTTTTATCTGGAGTTGAGTTTGCATCCGGCTCAGTTGTGGAGACTGGGACCACACAGTCGAGTTTCATCCATGAAAGGGATGCATGTCTGAGACTGTTGCTCTAATTTCCTGATCAACACTGCAGGGTGTCAGTCTCTCTCAGGCCTGGTTGATGCCGGGGTATATTATGAAGGTAAGCGTAGAGTACAGACATGTCTTGCAGTCTCAGACTGGAATGGAAATCCATAGTATCATCTTCATTCCTCATTTTCATCACTCAGCATGAACACATTTTTTTTTTTTTTTTAGTTGCAAATTCTGTGGCCCTTCATTCCGTTCTCATGGTGACTTCAGTTTCAATGTTCTCTCCATGTCTGTGGCCGTGGTTTGATTCTGTGGGGGTCACTGGTGTCACCAAATTCATGGGTACTGTCATGGGACGGATGTGGTGGCACCCTCTGGAGGGAGAGCTCACTCACTCCAGCTCTGCAACAAAGCAATAATTGTCAGTAGGGGCTTAGTAGGTGGTGTCCTGCATATGTTAGATCAGAACAGGCACCACTGAACACCACGGAAGTGATCTGGCAGCAGTACAGTGTCTCCGGTGGGTTGCCTCTCGACGGCGGCTTGACATTGACTGCTCCCTGTGGATTGCTGGTGGTACCATGGGGCTGTGGTGGGATGGACTGGGCTGTGGCTGTGGACAGGGGTCAGAATGAGGTGTGGGTGGGTGCAGTGCCATTGAGGTGGCACAGAAGATGGGGCATGCTAAAAATAAAAGGCTTGTTTTCAGCCAGCCACTTGTACAGAACTGGACCAACATAATGCTGTGGGTCTGACCAGTACTGGGTAACATGCTGTCTCTCTCTCTCCATGTCCCTCCTTCCCCCTCTCTCTTTAGTGTCCATATTGGATGTGTGTGTGAGAGAGAGGGAGAGATTTGATGTGTTCATATAAATCATCCTCAGTAATGCACCCTGCACTCCTGTTCCCCCTTCCCATCCCACTATAATACCCCAATCCTTCTTCCTGGACACACCCTCACTAGCATATCCCCCCACCCATCCCTAAACAAAAAGAAAGGAAAGGAAAAGAACTTCCTACCCCTCCCAAAACATCAACAACAACAAAACAAAACAAAAAAAATATAACAACAAACAAACAAGCAAATGACCCCCCCAAAACAACAAACCAGTAACAATAGCAAAACAAGCCCCCCCCACCACTCTCTCTCTCTCTCTCTCTCTCTCTCTCTCTCTCTCTCTCTCTCTCTCTCTCTCTCTCTCTCTCTCTCTCTCTCTCTCTTCACACACAAAATATGTACACACGCTCAAGAGCACACATGCACACACACACACACACACACACACACACACACACACACACCACTCACACACAAGTTTATAAAAGTTAAACCTGACATGGCAACTTTTTCCATTAGTTAGGTAATGTTAATCTGCTGCCACTACTACCACCCTCATCTCCTCATTGCCAATAAAACTCCCTGCGAGCGGAAATGAAATGGGGGAGATTTGTTCATAGTTGTGGGCAGAGGGATTCCTATGTATGCTGAGCACGTTTCCTCGAGATTACCATCTGTCCTGTCTAGTAGTGCTGATTAGTCCCCTGTTCCAGTGTCACGTTGACTTCACCTTTGATCCAAATAGGAGCAGAGGACCAGAGGAGAGAAGGAGAGGGGATTGAATGCGTGTTGATGGAGAGACTTCTTTTCATTTGTTTGTTGTTATTGTTGTTATTTTTTCTGTTGTTTTTTTTGTTTTTTTTTTTTTCTTCTTTTTCTTCTTCTTTTTCTTCTTTTTCTTTTTCTTCTTCTCTCCTCCTCCTCCTCCTTCTCTCTTCTACTCTTCTCTCTCTCTCTCTCTCTCTCTCTCTCTCTCTCTCTCTCTCTCTCTCTCTCTGTCTCACATTCTCACTCTGTCTGCCTTTGTTTGTCTGTCTTTTTCTCTGTCTCAGTGTCTCTATCTGTCTGTCTGTCTCTCTGTCTGTCAGTCTGTATATTTCTTTTTTTCTCTCTAAATTTTATCTCAGTATGTTGTTTTTAGAAGGAAAAATGTCAGTGGCAACAGTTTGTGTATAAATTTTGTGTCATTTTGGGTAAACTCTAAGAGGAGGTGAGAGGGGGAAAATCAAAAGAACTGGAAGTATGTGAGTGGTGCTGGAGGTGGGATTATCATAGTAGTAGTAGTACTTTCATTTTATGTCTTTTTACAAAATTATGTGATATATTAGATGAGAGAGAAAAAAGAGAGAGAGAGAGAATGTATGTCTGCTCGCATGCATGCATGTGTATGTGCATGCATAATTGTGTATATATTTGCAGGCATGTACATATAATCACAGTAAGACCACCAATATTATATTAAAGTAAATTCCTAACCGGACTATATATCAGACAAGAGGTAACTTTAAAAGCAAGATCAGAATCAGAAAAAAAAACATCAGTTACAGACATGCCTGATAAACATGGTAAGTATGGCCTAAGGGGCACACATGCAAACAAAATATAATGTCTTGATTTGTTTGTTTTGGCCACATATACTTTTTGCTGAAGCATTATATTTAGTTCTGAGAGCATCTAGTTTTATTAGGTGAATATGATGAGATGTATGGTTGATCGTTTTTTTTTTTGTTTTTTGTTTTTTTTTTCCCCGCATCAGCGTGATCAAGGTCGAACATCACTCTGTTTCTTTCCCAGTTTTGGAGTGGTGTCTGTTTTAACACGTTTTTGCCAATGATTCGACATTCACATCAGTTAATCACAGTAAGACCACCAATATTATATTAAAGTAAATTCCTAACCGGACTATATATCAGACAAGAGGTAACTTTAAAAGCAAGATCAGAATCAGAAAAAAAAAACATCAGTTACAGACATGCCTGATAAACATGGTAAGTATGGCCTAAGGGGCACACATGCAAACAAAAATATAATGTCTTGTTTGTTTGGCCACATATACTTTTTGCTGAAGCATTATATTTAGTTCTGAGAGCATCTAGTTTTATTAGGTGAATATGATGAGATGTATGGTTGATCGTTTTTTTTTTTTTTTTTTTTTTTTTTTTCCCCGCATCAGCGTGATCAAGGTCGAACATCACTCTGTTTCTTTCCCAGTTTGGAGTGGTGTCTGTTTAACACGTCTTTGCCAATGATTCGACATTCACATCAGTTTCCTTCAACAACAGCTTTGCAGTATAAGAAGAAAATGGTGGATAAGGAGGATATCTTCTTTGCTCTGTTCGGGTAATCAGACTCTGGATTTATATATATATTTCTTTTTCATTTACACCTTCGATGGTCAAACATTTCTTAATATATTTTGTGACTGTGAGTTTCCTACATTCATTTAAATGGTGAAAACATCATGGAATATAGACAGACATCTCATTGCCTCCCTGCATCCCGCAGCCAGTGAATGGAGAAAAGGTTGTTGAGGGTTCCGAATTACTGCTTTGCAGCATGTGCTGGTGCCCTGTCCATCCACTGATGCAGACAGTGATTGCCCCCTGTCTCTCTCTGACGCTACCATCCGTTTGGAGACAGGGATGGCCAGCTCTGTTGGAGGCTGAGAAGGATGTGATTAACCTCAATCCAGTGGCATCAGCTGGTCAGCTTTGTGATGTGACTGAGATTGCAGCTCATGCAGCCACCAGTTACCGCTACTGCCTACTTGCACAAACTTTTAGAAAGTGGTTGTGCAAAATAGAGTGTGCATTCAAGGATACAAGAAGAGCATGCAGATAGATATGAAGATGGATGGACAGACTGACAGACAAGGACAGAGATGAACCTGAAAGTGGTAGGCAGTTATTTCATTCTACCTGTTAGAAGAGCTTGAGATTGAAGAGTGGGGTTGGAAAGCAATGAGACATCTGTTACAGCCAGTGTCATACGTGGGTTTTGTTCACCTTTTTGGCCACGACACTGTCTTTTGTGCTTGGACATCATGGTGGCCTGGCTTTGCATGTGTAAAACTGGCAGGCAGGGCAGAATGCTGCTTGAATTAATGTAAGGTGATCAGTGTGCATGTGGAGCACAGTTGGTGGCTGCTTGGCTGGCAGACTGATGGGTACCTGACCAGAGAAAACTCCGTCATCATATTTCACCACTTAACTATCACTAATTGTACTTTTGCTCTTCACATCTTTTAAAGCCTGGTTCATAGTTGTAGCAGTAGATGTCAAAGCCACTGGAGCCATGAGGTTAGAATTTTTCCCCATAATTTAGAGTTTACCAACAGAAAAATGAATCAAGAAGAGATTTTTTAGAGAGAGAGAGAGAGAGAGAGAGAGAGAGAGAGAGAGGATATGGATGAGACAGATGAGTTTACTTCAGTTTCAGTTTTATCAAGGAAGTGTCACTGCGTGCAGACTAGCCTGTCCGCTAAGTTTTGAGACCACGCTGCGCATGATTTAAAGCTGATGGATGAATAAATTTATGACTGAGATGAGAGAATTTAAGCAGAGGGTTTTGTGGCAACAACTTAGCAGATGTCTGACTAAACATTAGCTCAGCGTGCTGGTCAGACCTTGAGTACCTACCTAACATGGGTTGTGCCATTATCATCATTGTATGTGTGTGTGTGGTGAGTGTACTTGTGTGTGTGTTTATGGGTGCGTGGGCATGGGCCTATGCGCATGTTTACCAGTGTATGCGGTGCATGAGCGGTACATACTATATATATACATGCGCTCAGCGCATACAGTATGTATGTGTATGATGTGTGTGTGTGTGTGTGTGTGTGTGTGTGTGTGTGAATGCGTGCACAGATCAGGATAACTCTCCCAGAAAGTGCCTGGATTGGAAACACTGGCATTTTTGGTGATCACCATTTCTTTGCCTTCATGCCTCATGTTGTTTTTACCTGGGGCTGTTATAGTGGCAGTTCTGTCTGTTCTCTGTGAATCTTCTTGTCTGGGTTTGGTTTGTTTTTGTCCTATTTGTGTGTGTTCTTGGCTCAAGATGATGTGAACAGATATGGGTGGTGAGTGTATCTTATTTTACAGTGTCTGTTGAGTGAATCTTATTTTACATTGTCTGTTGAGTGAATCTTATTTACATTCTCTGTTGAGTGTCTCTTATTTTACAATGTCTGTTGAGTGTATCTTATTCTACATTGTCTGTTGAGTGAATCTTATTTCACAATGTCTGTGGAGTGAATCTTATTTTACATTGTCTGTTGAATGTCTCTTATTTACAATGTCTGTTGAGTGTATCTTATTTTACAATGTCTGTGGAGTGAATCTCGTTTTACATTGTCTGTAGGATTAATGTCTATTTGTGATTTGCATTTAGCCACATAATGTGTGTCCTCTTCGTGGAGGCTGTTTGATCACACAAATTTACTGTTTTTCTTCTTGATTATCCAGGTAAACCCTAATTCTGTTTCCCTCTCTTCGTTTTTCTTTTTTCTCTCTTACTCTCTCTTCTTGATCTCTCTCTCTCTCTCTCTCTCTGTGTTTCTCTCTTCTCTCTCTCTCTCTCTCTCTCTCTCTCTCTGTGTCTGTCTGTCTCTCTTTCTCTGTCTGTGTCTGTCCCTCTGTCCCCCCCCCCACCCGTCTATATCCTTACTCTACCCCCTCTCCTATTTCAAATTGTCTCTGTCCCACCATATCCCCCTTTGCCCATCTGTCTGTCTCTGTTTTTGTCTGTCTGTGTCTGTCTGTGTTTGTCAGTTTGTCTGTCTGCCTGTCTGTACTTCTCACTCTCTATTTACTCAGGAAGAAGACAGAGTAAGTGAGTAAGTGAGAAAAAAGAAAATGTTCAGACAGTTTGGGGATAATGGACTAAACAAGCTGAATCTATATTGCTGCAGCCCCGCATGAACGATGCTTTTGTCTTATTCAGGCTTCTTTAACAGCTTTATAGACATATCCACGTATACCATGTTTTCCTGATTGTACTTACATGAACATGGAATTTAATTAGAGCAAAGTGTCATGGACTTGGCAGGATAAAAGTTTGTCTGTTCCTCCCCTCTCCCTTTCCCCCTTCTTTCTTCTCTCTTTTTTTTTTTGTGTGTGTGTGTGTGTGTGTGTGTGTGTGTGTGTGTGTGTGTGTGTGTGTGTGTGTGTGTGCATATATATAATCAGTTTTGGTATGTTGTGAATCTGAAAGGACATGAAGATTGAGCAAATGTTTTCATTTTTCATATATGTGACAGTATTCTGAATCACCTTACACATCTGTTCATTGTTTTCTTGACAAATGTACACCTGCGGACAAATGTTTTGGTTGCTGTGTTGCAGGAGACAACAGTGCTGCTGCCAAAGACAACCTCCCCCTGGCTGATCATGAAGAATCTCCCTATGATAACCACATGGCACTTTATGAGGTGATGTTGGCACCTTTTTATGTGTGTGTGTGTGTGTGTGTGTGTGTGTGTGTGTGTGTGTGTGTGTGTGTGTGTGTGTGTGATTGCCAGCACAAGATTGCAAACACACACAAAGAGAACCACCAAAGGGCATGGAAAGAATACAGGTTTATTACAAGTCCTAAGTTACAGAAGCTGAATTAATTGCAAAGTAGTGTAGGAGCTTGAACATTTCAAACTCATTAAAATGAATTAAACAGAATGATTCTTGGTCTCTGTCTCTTTGTCTCTCTGTTTCTCTGCCTGTCTGTCTGTCTGTCTGTCTGTCTGTCTGTCTGTCTCTCTCTCTCTCTCTCTCTCTCTCTCTCTCTCTCTCTCTCTCTCTCTCTCTCTCTCTCTCTCTTCACACACTCATACTGATATACAAGTGTATGCACTCACTCATACGTATTGCCAAATGTGCGGGCTCGCGCGCGCACACACACACACACACACACCACACACACACACACACACACACACACACACACACACACACACAAGAGTTAAATGTGCACAAAACATTAACGGTGCAGTTGTCTTGTGTTAATTGTCCTTTTAAGTATGTAGTAAAGCAGATCCATTTTTTGCATGTATTGTTTACTGTGCCTTTTTCTTTCCTTATTTTTTATTTTTTATTTATTTATTTATTTTTTTTTGTAATAGAAAAAAAATGAAGCCTTCCTTGTTTACACCTGTTTTTTCTGTGGACAGGATGATCTCCACCATGGAGAATCTCCACAGTCCCTCAACCGCATCAACACCTACCAGGGTGTGTGTGCAGCCCAGTATCACTGACATGGACAAAGCTGCGAGCCAGGTTAGCCCTGCAGCTCCCTGGTGACTTCTGTTGGTTGCCATTTACATAAGTGGTACTTAAGTTGTGGATCAGTTTCACTTTAAGATGGAGAGTAATTCTGTTTCAGTGTTGTGACTTCCTCCTGGTGTGTGTGCGTGCGTGCGTGCGTGCGCGTGCGCGTGTGTGTGTGTGTGTGTGTGTGTGTGTGTGTGTGTGTGTGTGAATGTGTGTGCACGCGCTTGTGCACATGAAAGTCTGTAGAATCTGACAGTGGTTACGCAGCACATTGCAAAGAAGCATCACCAAAGTCTTGTTTTTGCCTTTGCTGTTGTTTTTTTTCTTTTCACAGATTACATTCTTTACTGTAGTCAGTGGTTCCTCATTTATTTATTGTGTGTGTGTTTATTTGTATGTTTTTGTAAGTGATACGTTTATTTACTGTGGCTTATTTATTGAGGGTTCTAGACACAGAAAAATTGCTAGAGGAAATTTGTGACTGGTACTGTGAAGTACACAACCATAACATGTGTACATTTCTGTCAGACAGTTAAGGTTTCCTGTGATTCACATCACACAGACAATTGGCTAACTTCTTTTTTCATGTAAATTTGTTGTTTACCTCAGGGACACTGCAAAATTAACTAATACGGTGAAAGCATTCTTCTTATGGAAAATACTTATCTTCATAGTGCAATTTATGACATCTAATGCTTGTCATATGATGTATAACTAACATATAATTTGGCTACTTTGTGTGCATTTGTAAAGATGACAAAGTGAAGGGAAGAGTTAAGTGTACACGATTATGATGAGAAGGAGAGAGAGAAAGAGAGAGAGAGATGTGGAAAAGATTTTGAAAAAAAAAATCATTTACATGTATTCTGTCTCAGACACCCTGTCATACCGAATGAGATGTGTAAGTAGTTAGAGGGGCATTCATGAGTCCTGGACAGGAGTACATTTCAATATTACTGAGAAAATCTTAGTCACTCACTGCTCCCAATTCACAATTTTTGATTAGATCATGTGTCAATCCAGTTTGTGTTGGTTTGTCACAATTTTCAGTGTTACTGCTACCGAAAATGTTGAGCCATCATTCCCTTTTCATTCCTGTTTGCGTTGGATACTGTGTCAGTCAAATTTCTGTGAGTTTTTCACAGTTTGAAGAATAAAGTTTTACTATTGTTGAAAATATCAGCATCATCCCTGCTCCTAATTTAGATTTGCATTAAACGCTATGTCAGGCTTTTGTTTTATAATGTCATAAGCCCATGATTTTTAATTTCTTGACGGCTAAACTTCACTAATACAGGCTGTTGTACAGACTGGAAAACAAGTAACTGGACTTTGTATAGACTATAAATGTGCAATCTCTTCGCCTGAGTAGATGATACTGTCCCAAGTGAAAAACAGATAATGACCAACAAGGGAAACAGTTGGTTTATCTGATCTGATTGTCGCATTCCCAGACAAGGATATTACAGTCTCTCCTGGACAGTCATATATTGTTTGGTCGCATCAAGTAGTAAAAACATAATGTATTCTGCGCACAGATTCTTCCTTACATTGGCCCACTAAACACACACTCTACATAGGAAGAGATGCGCGTGCAAAAAATACCACTGTTGCAGCAACATAGCTAAAGTAATCATTCAGCCTTAAGCTCCAGAATGCCACACAGAGAGATGGGTTCTAAATGACATGTGTAAACCAGTTGCAGGGGGAAAAAAAATACACATACACAACGCAACGAAAAAAAAATACACATACAGCAACATGTGTAAATGCATATGTACATACATGACTTTGAACACATACATACATACACACACACACACACACACACACACACACACACACACACACACACACACACTGATGAATAGACTATTTGTTTACCCTATTGTGTATTTACTGAAAGTCTGATCCTTGAGACATTGACTTACTGCATTTTCTGCATTTGCCAACATCTCCGATCAGAAAACACCCCAGCTACTCATGAATGCTTCTCTATTCTGTATTGGATTGCGTTGGATTTTGTTTTACAGCACAAATTATGTAGTTTTTTTGTTGGAGCTTTAACCTTTTTTCCTCCATCATCATGCAATCTCCATAAAAAGGTTGCATTTATTTGTGAAGTGTGAATTATTGCAAGATGTATTTCATAAAGGCACCTTTATAAATTCAGGTTGCTTATTTTGTATACTGTGTTGTGAATTTTTAATATTTCAATGAAGACTTCTTTTAAGATTCTTTCTGTTTAATAGTTTGTTTGCTGCATTGTCTTTCAACTTTCAGTATTTTTGTATTCAAAACTGATTTTAGACCAAAACTGTCATTGCTGTTCAGAAGTCTAATTTGTGAACTTTTTTCCATTCTTAATGACAGATATCTCATGTATTCTCCCACTCTGTTATCTCATCTTTTATACATAACTAAACCAAGTTTTGATCAGTTTTTCACATCATAAGTTTATCCGTACATTTGAGAAGAGTGAAAAGGTGACAAAAACTAAAGGTGCATCAGAAAAAAAACACCATTATTGGGAAAAGATAACAACTTGTGCACACACATTCTATATATAATCTCAATTAGGAATTTAATTGGACTTTGTTCCATGAAACAAACATATAGAGCATTTTTTACAAGGACAGATGAGCAATTGTGAAGACGAAAAAAAAAAAAAAAGTTTTTAAGTAATTACTATGACTACACTGAACAATGTGGACAAACGAATCAGAAGACAAAACACGACGCGTGTTTCGACCTCATAGGTCTTCTTCAGACAAGACAGACAACACTCAGGACAACGAAAATGAAGAATGAGCAATCACTTACCTTTGATATTATTACGTTTAAAATGTGTTTAGATCTCCGCCTGAAGTTGCCTCACTTTGCAACCCTAAAAAAAGAAAAAGTTTTTGTACTATTATTCAAAAATAAACAGTGAGGGGGGTTAGGGACACTGGTTTGAGATTGACGTGTGTGGATCAGTGATTTGTTAAAAAAAAAAAAAAAAAAAAAAAATTGAAGGAAATGTTTTGTGTTTGCTTTCTTTCTTTCTCAAATTAATTTATGTTCCTTGTTGGTTTTGTTTCTTTATGTTTCTAACCTATACAGGCCAAAGTAAGTACTTTGTTTCCTTCATTTCTCGGCGGCTGCTGCAGCTTTAGCTTTGTGTGTGTGGCCAGTGGTGTGTGGGTGGGTCACATTGTTAATCTGCACTGTGTGGGCGTTGAGGACAACACAGACACTGTGAAGAAAGTACATGTAGAAGCAGTTATTGGGGAATGAGGCTGGTGGTGATCAGCATGTGGAAGGGATGACCAGATACTGACGGTGACACCTTCAGGTAAAGCCATGCATTCCCCTCCCCTGCACACATACCTTTCAACCCCCCCCATCCCTTTCCCAAGTGTAGGAATGAAAGATTTAAGACTGATACTTCCCAATGAAAAAAAAAATCTGGAATTAATTAAGGGATGAATGGATAAGGAAGGTTAAAACCTCCCAGTAAGGAATCTTTAACTGAAGCCAGGGGTGAGCAGGTAAAGCCTTTGACACCTCACAGTATGAACCTTTTGAATGAAGGGATGAACATTTGAAGATATGATGACTTCCATGAAAATCCCTCTGACATAAGAGATGAACATATGAAGACAGCGACACCTTGCCATCAGAACCTCTGAATGAAGAGATGAACGTCAAGATGGTGACACATGCTAATAATGATGCTTGGAAAGAAGGGATGAACAGATAAAGACAGTGATATTTCCCTTTAAACATACCTGATTAAAGGATTAAGACATACAGACAGTGACGCCTCTCAGTAAAGACCACTTGAATTAAGGAATGAAGGAAGAAAGACAATGAATGTCAACTCCCATTAAAAGCCCTCTGAATGAATGGATGATGAACAGATAAAGACAGTTGCACCTCCCATTAAAAGCCTTCAGAATGAATGGATGAACAGATAAAGACAAGTTTCACCTCCCATTAAAAGCCCTCTGAATGAAGGGAGTAGTGAATAAAGATTGTGACACCTCCCATTAAAAATCCTCTGAATGAGGGATGAACAGACAAATACAGTGACACCTCTCTTTAGAAATCCTGTGAATTAAGGAATGAACATATACAGATGGTGATACCTCTCATTAAAAACTCTCCAAATTAAGAGATGAACAGATAGTGACACAAGTCTCATTAAAAAAATCTCTTTTGTGTGTGTGTGTGTGTGTGTGTGTGTGTGTGTGTGTGTGTGTGTGTGTTTTGCTTTCTTTTTTATCAGTATTTTGTTTCTTTGCCAGCGCCAGATTAAATTTGGAGTTGAAAGTCCCTTCTTCCATATCCCATCTCCCCACACACCTCACCCTGTCCCCAGTCCTCTTCTTTGAAGATCCAGTGTCTAAGGATTTCAGAGGCTGGTTTCTGAGAAAGGTTTCAGTGTCTGTAGAGAAACGTGAAAGTCCTCAGTAAGTCCACAGAGTGTAGATAACAAGTAGTGGCTGGATGATCTTGAACCTAACCTTGAGAATATCTCTTCCTTTCTTTTTCCTTTATTTTAGTTACTTCTCTGGTTTATTTCATTTTGTTCATTAGGTATTTATTGATTTATTTGTACCTTTTTTGTTTTATCTTGTATGTTGAAAGATATTCCATTCTTTGTTAAGCTGCCATGGACTTTATCATAGGCAAATTACACATACCACCTTGGCCTTGTTCATTTTGCCTGATCACACCCCTCTGTCACCCCCACCCCCTTGCTTTCTGTTTTCCTTTCTTAGTTTCTTTTCATTTGATATGAAAAAAATATGAAAGGTTTTACTGTGGGATCACCGGTAGTAGTAGTAGTAAGCACACACACACCCCCACTCCCACCCCCCAAGCTACCTCCCTTTTTGCCTCCCCACAGAAAAGCTAAGTGAAGAAGAAAAGAAGAAGAATGGAAAAAAAAAAGTTTGCAAGGAAAGTATGTCATATGTATTTATGCAGGCAGTCTGAATACCTTTTAAAAGAGATAGTTTGTGTGTGTGTTCACATGTGCGTGCATGCGTGTGTGTATGTGTGTGCGTGCGCATGCATAGGTGCATGTGCATGAATGTGTGTATGTGTTGCAATATCAAAAGGCAATATCAGAATATTAAAAAAGTGTGTAACATGTTAGTATGGTTGTTTTAAAAGACTAGTACTTAAATGCTGCAAGCAGTATACAATAGGATTTCTTTTTTAAGTGGTGCATTGTATGCATATGTGTAGTGAATCAAAAGTATGTGCGAGTGTATACACAGAGAGAGAAGGGGGGGGGGGGGGGGGAGTTTATGGATACACAGTTCTTGGTACATTTGATGCCTATGGTAAACTAAATACTTCAAGATCTTTGATTCATCACTATTTATATATTCACTTGATTCATATAGTCATTTCAATTTCTGTGTATGTGTGTGCATTAGTCAGCTTGTTGGTCATTTATTATTCTTCTGTTTAGTTCATTTTTTTTTTATTCATTGTTAGTCATTTCAGGTTTTGTTTATTGATGTATGCATTCACATACACATTTTTGAAAAAGCAAAAAACACATTTGCTTGCACAGTGTTGATGGCTGTGCTGTTACTAGAGTAGTCTAGTTTTTGAGTGGCATATTAATGATGTTTGGTACCTTGGATGAAATGGAGGAAAGCATCTTCAATGCATAGTGTCCATCCTGTCACAGTAGCTAGTACACTGGTGAACTTGCCCTCCTCACTTCCTCTAGCCCTCTTACTGTCACCCTCTTCCCCTGTTTCAATGGTTGTGTGGGGGAATATCCACTGGCCCAGATTTTGCTGTTCTATTTTTTTTCCCCACCCTGTTGTGTCCCATATATCCTTTTCTTGTATCAGGACATTTGCATGTGTGTGTTAATAGTGTGTGTAACATGATTGTAAATGCTGCCAGTCTTGCTTTCCTGATATGGCTGAATCTGCCTTTGAGTCTGTCTGCCTGTCTGCCCCCCCCCCCCCCCCCCCCCCCCCCCCCCCCCCCCCCCCCCCCCCCACTCTCTCTCGCTCTCTCTCTCTCTGATTTCTGTTTTCCCTCTTTTTGTTTCTGTCTGTCTGACTGTTAGTCTGTTGGTCTGTCTGTCTCCCTCCAATGCCTGTGTTCCAATTCAATTTGCAGAAGAAAAGAGATGGTGAATTATGATGGGAACTCAGTTATGTTGTTGCTGCTGTAAATGAATATTGCCATCATGAAATAGACTGTTTGATCTCAGATGCCTCTTTTAAAAAAAAATTTCAGGTCGTAGTGCGTCTTGGAAAGGTACAGTTGTTCAGTGCTGGAGTTGTAATTTTGCATTATTTTTGTAATGGGTGTGTGTGTGTGTTTGTGTATGTATATGTGTGTGTGTATGTGTACATGTGTGTGTGTTTACACACACACACACACACACACACACACACACACACACACACACACACACACACTGATCTTAAGTTTTTAAGGTTTTAAGCATTGAGGTTAATGTTCAGACTATGATTTATTTATAACTTCCATGACCTGTCTCGCTCTGTCCCTCTCTCCCCTCCCTGTCTCTCTCTCTCTGTCTCATTCTCTCTCTCTCTCACTCTCTCCCTCCATCTCTCCTCTCCTCCCTCTTCCCCCCTCCCCTCTTCTTTCTCCCTCTCTCTCCACCTGCTTCTCGGTCTGTCTGTTGCACACTCTCCCTCTCTCTGTCTGTCAGTGTCTGTGTCTGTGTGTGTTTCTCTGTCTGTATGTCTCTCTGTTTGTCTGTCTCTCTCTCTCTCTGTCTCTGTCTCTCTCTCTGTCTGTCTCTCTCTCTCTCTCTCTCTCTCTCTCTCTCTCTCTCTCTCTCTGTGACCTATTTCAGATCTATATCCTTACTAACAATACTATCCAAACCCCTCAAAAGACATACACAAGCACACATATCTAAGTTAATGGAGGTAAACAAAGTATTTCCCACAGTCCAATCTGGATTCCGGTGTAATCACTTTTGCCTTTCAAATATGGACCAGTCACAAGTGACACGGGTTGTCTTTCTTGACTTCTAAAAGGCGTTTGATCTTGTTGATCATTCCAGTTTTTAAAGAAACTTTCTGTTTTCTCAAACCATTCCTCGACAGTCTCGTTATTCCAAACATAGGTGAAAAATAGGACTCAGTATGTGCTGCTTAATGGCAAAACTGCTTCAGACTTTGTCAGACATGGAGTCTGCAAGGCTCAGTACTAGGCCACCACCTATTCTGTATTTCATCAATGATTTACCATTGTCCATATCAGACGAAAAAGTCATGACAGGTTTATTTGCTGATGACTGGTCACTCCAAACAAATGGTAGTTATCTGCAGGCAATAGAAACATCTTTCCAGGAAAGTCTAGATGATGTGTCAGACCGGTGTCATTCAAACTCAGTGTTGACACACCCAGCCAAAACCAAATCTATTATTATAGCCACCCCCCAAAAGCACCAGCTGACTCCTTTTTGCCTAAAACGTCAGTTGAATGGCACTTATATTGAACAGGTAGATGAGCATCATGTTTTAAGGGTAACAATAGATAAAGAATTGAAATGGCAATCTCATCTCAATAATGTATGCAAGGTAATCTCAAAAAAAGCTTTTTTTTCTATTATCTCAATTATAGCACTACATCAACAGTACTGTGCTTAAACTTTTCTTCAACGCACACATAATGTCACGTATCAATTACACTTCAACAGTATGGGATGGGGGAGTAGTGATGTCCACAAAAATGGCTGAATTCTCTCCATAGACGTGCAGCAAAAGTACTCCATCCAGCCGTACTGCTAACAACAGATGAAAAACTGAAAGCGCTGAACATGCTTCCTCTGAGTAAAACAGTTGGAATTAAACAAGGCATCATTTATGTTTACAATCTCAACAGATACTGTGCCATGTTATATCAATGCCCTTTTTACAAGATTGAACAGCTCTTGTGGATCAGAGAAATTCCTTCACCCCTACCCATGCATTGATCAATACAAAACAAACCTGGCTTACTCTGGACCATATGTCTGGAACTCAGTTTAACTGAATCTGCAAAATACGAATATGTTAAAACTTTGATTAAGATTATTAATGTCCATTCACAAAATCTTCTGTAAACCATACTTTGAATACACCATCAAAGCATGTAACCTCCATTAAATCATTCATCCCCACTTCCACTCTGTCTACCATCTCTCTTCTCCTCCCCCTACCTACCATTCTCTCCCCCTCCCCCCCACCCCTCCTCCGATCTCTCTCTGTGTGCTTTTGTTTGTTTGCTAGTTTGTTAATCTGTTTTTCCTTCTGTTTGACTACCCACCATGTCATTATTGAATTTATGAATAGTCTGCTTGTCATTGTAAAATTAGATTACGGTGTTGCTATGTTGAATTGTCAGTATGAATTATATGTGTGCACGTCAAGGACAGATTGTAAGACTAGGCTTTGGCCTAAAATCGTCATCCTTGCGTATTAAAGATCAGTTAATGAATAAATCAATCTCCTTCTCTCTCTCTCTCTCTCTCTCTCTCTCTCTCTCTCTCTCTCTCTCTCTCTCTCTCTCTCTCTCTCTCTCTCTCTCTCTCTCTCTTCTCTCATTCTGTCACTCTCTCTCTTGTCTTTCTCACTCTGCACATATGCTAAATTTACTTTTGGAGCGTGTGGACTCAAAACTCTTAAAAACTTTCTCACACTTGATTGAGGCAGAAAACTAATTATGCCCAACATGTGGTGGGACTGGTAATGAAAATGAAATTTAGTTTCTTTTTGAAATTGCACTCACTAATTGCACTCACGTTGTAATGAAAATAGTTGAATGGTTTTATTGATGACATATCTGTCTAACTCAGAATTTGAAAATAATATATGAAAAACACACTATGGAGAAAAACACTTTAAGTTAGTCAGATTTATAGCAAAAGCATTAGCATTGAGAAACTGACAAGTCAAAACCAAGTGAAAGAGATAATTTTCTTCCATTAAAGTTTGAATTATTTGAACATATTGCTATAAAACTCTCTTGCCATAAACCTTTACAAAAGCTTCAGTCTGTCTCTCCCCCACCCCACCCCACCCACCCCCCCATCCCTCTCTCTCTCTCTCTCTCTCTCTCTCTCTCTCTCTCCCCTAATATCTTGTTCTGTTTCTTTCTGTCTGTCTGTCTGTCTGTCTGTCTGTCTCTCTCTCTCTCTCTCTCTCTCTCTCTCTCTCTCTCTCTCTCTCTCTCTCTCTCCCTCCCCCCCTGCCCTCCCTCCCTTCAACCACCTCTCTTTCTCTCTCAGTGTTTGTTGCATACTCTGTGTGTGTGTGTGTGTGTGTGTGTGTGTGTGCGTGCGTGCATGCGTGTGTACATGTGTGTGTGTGTGTGTGTGTGCGTGTGTGTGTGTGTGTGTGTGTGTGTGTGTGTGTGTGTGTGTGTTTTCCTTCCATCATATGTGTCTCCATCTCTCCACTTGATTGCCGTCCATTTTTTTTTTATTTCTACCTTCACCTGTTTTCCTTTCCATACCTCTCCTTTGTTCTGCCTTTACAAACTTTTTATCATTTCTGTTCATTCTTTCTGTCTGTCTGTCACTCTGTTCTTCTGTCTTGTCTTCTTTCTTCTTTTTTTTCTTCCTGTTGTTCTTTCTTTATCTCTCTCTTTCTTTCTTTTCTTTTTTCTTTCATTCTTAACTGCTTTGCGTCAGTATATCATCAGCCAATCCCTTCTTTACTTCTTTGTCTTATGAATTTCAGAAAGTTCAGCACAACCAGTTACCGGTTGAGTTTATACATTGATTCCTTTTATCTTATTGTTGAATATTCCGTATTAACTAACACCTTGGATAAAACTGATTTTAATGGAGGAGAAATGAATTCCGTTGGTTTGAATGCATGAGGTTTTTTTGTTCGTTTGTTTTTCTTTGTGTTATTTATTTGTTGCGGTTTCAGATTTGCACTTATCTGTGTTGTATTGCAGTGTTTCTGTTAGAAAAAATCTTCAGAGAATTTGTGTAATTCTGATCAGATGTTTGTTTAGGTTTTGTGCTTGTGTCTTGGAAACATTGCAGTTAATGATGATGCTTTTGATTGGTGTCTGAAATGTTGGTCATGCAATAGGTTATGCGTAGTAAAAGTATGAAAAGATTCTATTTCTGCAAGCCGTAAGTATCACAATGATTTTGGCACCTGCAGAATTGTGTTGCAAACTTTCTTTCTCCTCTCAAGATATTTTGTTCTTTTTATTTATTTATTTATATTTATCTTTTCAGAGACAGCCAATATTTTTGGCACAGAATTGAAGACGGTATAAATGTCTACTGCATGATCAGTGAATACACTTCAGTTTACTGCACTGTTTACATTCTTAATTTTTTTTAATTATCTATAGCATGGTTCATATAGTCAGGGAAGCATTTTTTGAGAAATGAAGTAGCTTTGAACTGAAATGAGAAATATGGAATAGGGGACAGGGTTTGGGAAAGTTTGTACTTTTGGACATTTCAGCAAAGCAAGAGTGTCTCAAAGCCATAAGCTGTATGAAATCATGCGTGCACAGGCATATGTTAGCTTAAATCATGAAGATAGACCTTTTCATGGGCATTTACAGTTTTTAGCGATTTTGTTTTTGAAAACAGTTAAAAAAAAAAATTCAAGACTGATTGTGTAAAGTTTGAAATTGAAAGCACAGCATGATCCTTGTTTAATGAAAAAAAAAAAAAGGGAGGGGGGTATCATTCAGCTGACTACAGCCCACTCTGGAGAGAGCAAAAAATGTTTCAGTATTACTGGCTGTGCCTTTAGATAAAGTGAAGGATGCTGCAATATGAATACATGAACGAGAGCTAACCTGGAAATGCTGTTATTGAATAAAGCAGCTCCTTTTTTTCTTTTCTTTATTTATTTTAATCAAATAATATTTTGTAGAATGAAGCAGTTGGCTCAGATACTGTGCATGTGGAGTTTGTGCTGTTTTATTAAGAGCAGTCTTAAATTTCTGACAGTACCAGCTGGCAATTCCAAGGTATGGTATCAGAGTTTGTGCACTGCAAAGTGCCACCAAAAATGCAGCCTCTCCAAAAGTGCTCGTGTAGGAACATATATTTTCACAGTTTCAAATTTTTTGAGTGCCAGTGCTCGCCAGTGAATATTGCACAACAACAGCCATCATTAGATCAATGGTGAAGACAAACACCATATATATTTAGGAAAAAGTTAGGGAAAAGACCAGCCGCCATGGCAAAGTGGTTAGCGTCACGGACTCTGGGCTGGGAGGTCGTGGGTTCAATTCCCATCACAGTAATATGGATTTTTTCTTTCCTGACTGGCTCCTACCCAGAGCTGAATGTGCTACAGGCTCAGTTGGGAGGATTTGGATCACACAGTCGAGTTTCATCCACTAGGATGCGCCTTTGAGAGAGTTGCTAAATTTCCTGACTAACACTGCAGGTGTCTGTATTTCTCGGGCCTGGTTGACACCGGGATATATTATGAAAGGAAGCATAGAGTACAGCCCTGTTATGCAGTCTCAGGCCAAAATGGAAATCCGTAGCATCATCTTCATCATCCGCAATCTCATCAATTAGCTTTAAAAAAAAAAAAAAAAAGGGAAAACATAGAAAAAGGTAAGTAAATGCAGAAAAAGGGTTGGTGAGATACAGAAGGTAATGAATAAGCTACTAAGATGTAGAAAAAAGTAGATTAAAAGGTAGGAGAATATAGGAAAATGTGTGAAATGTAGGTGAAAGTAAAGGTATATACAGTAGAATCTGAAAAGGTTTTTGGGAAAAGGTAAAATGTTGGAAAGAGTACAAAGTAGTAAGGAAAAAAATAGTGAAAGTAGAAAGTTAGGAAATGTATGGATTTCAACATACATTTAAAATTGATAATACCCACACACACACACACACACACACACACACACAAATCAAAAGAAGGAAAGAAAGGAAATTAGGAGACAAGAAGAACAGTAGCATGCAAAGCCGCACAGTGTTTGGTTTGTTAGTCGAGAAGACTGATTGATGTCAGATGAGAGTGTAAATTTGGCATTTCGTGTGCCAGGTTGAAAGCATAACAATGTCATGCTCAGACCTCATGCATTGAGAAGATACTTTTAAAGAAAGGATTGACAAAAGCTGTACAAACAGTTGGTGCTGGGTAGTAGTTGGACTGAAAAATATAATACATCACTGTGATGCTCAGAATGTGTCTCACTGCACCATGTCAAAAGATCATTTCATCTTTTTCTCTGAAGACGCCAGGAGCATGCTAGCCAGCTGGGACACCTTCCCCATTCTCCCTGCTCCCCGCTTGCCACCCCATCCCAAGAATCTCAGTGATTGTTGCTTTTCTTTGAAAAGAAAGTAGGAAAAGGTAAAGAGACTGAAGAGAAATATGAAAATGTGGGAGAGGTCAGGGAGGAAAAGCATGGAAAGATACTGAAAAGTAGATAGGTAATGTGTGAAAGGTAGGAAAAGTCAGAAGTGGTGTGCTGGGGTGAGGGAATGTTGAATATGGGGTAGGGGCAGGAAAAAAAAAAGGAAGGGAAAACATAGAACAGGACAGTGAAAAATGTAGGAAAAGCTGTGTGAAAATGTAGGAAAAAAGCTGTGAAAATGTAGGAAAAGCTGTGAAAAAGAAGGGTAAGAACAGGCAGGAAATGTTCAGCTGTCTGAAAGTTGCAAGCTTCATTTTTATGTCATTACAAAAAGGTCTAGAGAGCGGACTAAAATCTCACTTTGAGGGGGGGGGGGTGTGTGGGTAGGGGAGATGGAGGAGGAAGGGATGGGGGGAGGGGGTGGACAGAAAGAGAAAGAAGAAGATTCTGAAGATAAGATTATCTTTATTAGGTTATTGATTTAGTTTCTTGTACCTTCCACAATTCATTTACCTGTTCAGGCTTTGAATAATCTGTAGTACATTTTGATGGTTACATAGATATTGTGTACTATATTTGGCCAGTTTTTTTTTTTAAAGGTATCTAATTCAAAATAACGAGGTTTGTATTAATGTCAAATATGAAATAATAGTTCTGTAATTTAGAGGCAGAGAGAGTGAAGATGAGGGGGTGTGTGTGTGTGTGTGTGTGTGTGTGTGTGTGTGTGTGTGTGTGTGTGTGTGAGGAGAGAGAGAGAGAGTAGAGCATACGTTAATGAAATATACAAGAAAAAAATCTTTTTTTCTTTCCTTTTTTCTTTCTTCTTTTCTGTCTCTTTCTTTCTGTTTTTCTTCTTTCTCTTGCTTTCGCGTGTGTGTGTGTGTGTGTGTGAGTGCATTTTTTCCCTATCTCACTCTCCTGGTTCTGACAGCTCATCACCTTTCCATGCTCACCTAAAGCTCTCGTTTCTTTTTTTAATCTGTTTTCAAACATATCATTCTGTTTGGCACAGTTTCTTGTTCTTTTCCTTTCTCTTTCCCTCTGTTTTTGTTGTTTTTTGTGTTTCTCTTTATCTGTCTCTCTGGTTCTCATGCCTTTCTTTAATTGAACAAAGAAAAGCAAAAAATCAAGCACCCTTAAAAAAAAGGTAGATAGATGATTCATTTAGAATGGATGAAATGGGCTAAGGAAGCAACATGTAGTAAACTATTTACAAAAGAGTAACCGAAATGTGAAAAAAATGAGAAAAAAAAAAAAAAAAGAATCAGAAGAAAAGTAACATGAGTTGAATGAATGAAAGTGTTAATATGAAAATGAACGTATAAACACCTACATACCACTGTGTGCAGAGGGGCACACTGGGGACCCTCCTGGGAGTCTACCTGCCCTGCATTCAGAACATCTTCGGTGTCCTGCTCTTTGTTCGCATGACCTGGATTGTGGGATCAGCAGGATGCATTGAATCGTTCTTCATTGTGCTCATCTGCTGCTCAACGGTATGTTGGTGAGCTGCCTTTCTGCAGCAGGACGGCAGGTTTTGGATATTACAGGAGAGAGTATGCTTACATATAGGTTGAGATAGAAGAGTATTGGAGGAGGAATATGTGATAAGAAGTAGTGAAATGGAGAATAGATAGGACTTTGTTACAAATCATTTTGAATTGTATGGTGTCCAGCGTGTGAGTGTGCATGTGTGTGCTTCTGACAAATGACCTAGATCTTTAGGTTTTGCTGGATGTATCAAGACCTTCAAAGTTTTTCTTTCTTGTATATTTGTTGAGGCAACAAAATGGTTGATGAACTTGCCAAGAGTGTCACAAAGGAGGAGTTGAAGAGATGGTCTATCCCTCCCTCACATTAATCTGAAACTCCAAACCCAGGCTGATGTCAAAAACCTCGGGCAAGAGGATTGGAACTCGCAGACAGATAACAAACTATTTAAAATCTGTCCAAACCTGACAGAGTTTTTGCAATGATCCCGAGGTGGCCATAAAGAAGAAACAGTTTCATGCCGTTTGCATACAGGCCACTCATTTTGCACCCATTCTTATCTTTTAAAAGGTGAAGAAGCTCCGTGGTGCATTCCATGTCATGTACCACTCACAGTGAAACATATCCTTTTAGAGTGTGTGGGGACTTGCATATATGAGACAAAAACACTTTACAGCAGACTCCATGAAAACCCTGTTCAGAGAGATGTCCCACCAGATGTGATCTTGGAATTCCTGAGGGAGATTAACATTTTTCATCTGATCTAAGATTTTACGGAGGAAAGATTTTCAACAAAATTTCTTGCGTGTTTTTGGAAGGTGTATTTTAAAAGAGTTGTGTAAATTAGTTTTTTTTTATTTATTTTATTTTTTTTTTAGATGACTTATGGGTTGACTTCAATGCGGTGACAGCCCTGATATGGCCCTTTGCGGTCGGCTGGGCTGCAATCAACATTACCTTACCTTGCTTCTTTTGTGTCAAATAAATGATGCTTGTGATGTGGAAAAAAAAAAGGGGTGTGGGGATGAGACTGGACCATTACACACACACACACAGACACACACACACACACACACACACACACACACACAGACACACACACACACACACACACACACACACACACACACACACACACACACACATAGATAGATAGATAGATAGACAGACAGACAGACAGACAGACAGATGTCACTGGATTAGACTTGTTAATCAGCTGGTATGTGTACATGTATGTGCTGTTTGTTATCTTTAGAGGAAGGAAGAAAAGGTCAGGTAGATGGAGTCATGGAGAGAGTTTTTGTTGGTTACGCATGCAAATATAAGCTCACTTACATATTTTGTATGTATGTTTATGTGTGCGTGAATTTGGAGACTCAAGTGTATGTGTCTGTGAATATGATGATTTAACGTGTAACATTGTCGGCTTTGTGCCTTCCACTTCTTAAACCCTTGCTCTTTTTCACCCTCCTGCTCCTCTTCCTAATCTTTTTGTAACCTTGTCGTCCTCCCCCTCCTCCTCTTCCTCCCCCTGTCCCACCTTTTACCCACTTGTATTCCTTTTCCTGCCTTTTCCTTTCTTTCTTTCTCTGTCTTTCTACCAGAAACGAAAGATGAAATGCAACTGTCACTGAAATACCTTGTTACCCCATTCATTCCAGACACTCCTGACCTCCATTTCCATGAGCGCTATTGCCACAAATGGAGTGGTCCCGGCTGGGGGGTCCTACTTCATG